>JARJDT010006947.1:0-13590 GCA_030264655.1 Leptusa sp. GC000079
CACTTTTGCCCTAACTAATAGGGCTGTCCAAATATTCGCGAAAAACCTCAGAAAAAAAGACAAAAATTGCCTTAACAAGGAAATTATGGGAGATACAGAAAAGTCTTAAATACAAAAAAGACGCAAAATTTAATTGCCTTTAAGTTCCCCGTAGACACTTTTGCCCTAACTATTGAGACTTTCCATATATTCGCGAAAAACTACCGAAAAAATGACAAAAATCGCCATAACAAGCATACTATTGGAGATACGGAAGTCTTAAATACAAAAAAAGAATTTCTTTTTGTAATTACCCGAAAAACGTCGATACGTGTAGGTCATTCGCCAATTAGTAAACACCCTGTAATTTACTAAGCAAAAGGTTTCGCACAAAGTTATTTTTGTGCGAAAAAATCCTCAGAAAAAATAAACTCATCTTAGCAACCGGCAACTTTTCTGGCGAGCCGGTCGAATATGAAATTAAAGTCAACCGGCCTAGCCGATCAAATATGATATTTAAATCAACCGGCCTAGCCGGTCGGGTAGACACTGCCTGTTATTTTTCTTTTGAGAAAAATAAGGTTATGGATGTAAAACAAATGAATGTGAAAGAACTGTGGCCTACCCCGAGATGGCGCGGCATGTTTTGAAAGTTTACGAAAGTTTGAAAGTTGTAGTCACACTCCGGTTCATCCATTCAAGCATTCAAGGCTTCGAGTTTCACTAACAAATCGAGGAATGAACGAATGGAAACGGTAACCGTGCACATACTTTATTTGTCACTTGTTTGCATTTCTCGTTATTCATTGATAACGTTTATTAGTCAGCAGCACGGATGTCGTAAGAGCGACGCCCATTGAAACCACACAAAAGTGGTTATGGATATGTATTGAAGAATTTGCTTTTCACATTATAAATGTTCAGTCTCTAGTCTCCCAACTTCTAACAATAAACTCTTGGTGAGCCTCTTTTGTTCTCTGTATTTTACAAATTTATTTTTAAATGTTTTAAGTTTACATAATAGAATACTGTCGGTAATTGTTCTCCTTAAAACTTAAAAAGTAATTTGTTAATAGCGAAAATTGTGCTCCAACTTGTACACTCTACACGTACAGTTTCACGAACAATTGCAAATTAAGAAATAATCAAGGTGCGGAACAAAGCATGAGCTTTAGCAACAAATAACAATAAAGCACTAGCGCAAATAAACAATAAACAAAACAAAAAGAAAACTTCGAACGCAACCAACGAAGTTGGACGAACCCATCCTAGATCAAGAAAAAGAAGGACCAAATAGAGAGGTATGCGCAAGTTTCAATTGATTACTATCTCAATAGCATTTAAAAGTCATGCACTAGATATAATCTTAAAGTTTGTGCCGAACGTTATTTATTCTCTTCACGTATAAATTAGTGTTAGTGATGTGATGGGAGGTTTGGTGCGTGTGCTCTCCATTCATCACGCTAATCTATACCGTGCCTATACCTATTAGCGCAGTAATTTATTCCTTTGCTTTGTTTTACTTTTAATACTGCTTTACTAATAAAAATTGTTGCGCTATAATGCCTAATACGCCAAAATACCCTCATGTGAAACATGTTCGGAGTACAAGCCCAAGTGGCGATAATGAAATCGACATTTTACATTGGCCAATTAAAATGTATGCTTAAAACTAATTACTTAAATCATTTACACTTATACATCATGATTCATGGTCATGTACAAGAAATATTTTTTTGCAAAAATAAAAGACGCCGGCTTCTTGGTTCCACGTGTGTTCGAAGTCGTCCCAGTATAAGATCATCTAAACCAAAACCGAAATCAGAACCAACTACGATGACCACTCATATTTCAGTCCATAACTGGAATGACGGTCTTGGCCGGCGACACATTGGTCAAAAAACGTGCGTATTTACTCTAGACTTTTAAATTTAGTTTTAATTCGATTTTGAAAAAAATATTAACATGAACACTCTCTGTATACTTAACAGTTTTATTAGCACGTGCCATTTTCAAGCGAAACAAGTGCCGGTGAACTATACGGAAACGATTGTACTCCAGTTAAATTCAACGAAGAGGCGCTATTATGAAAGCGTTAGCTATGAGGTAAGCTTATATTTAAAAGTAAAAACAATAAAATGTGCCGTTACACCTTTGTGTGCTATTCAATCATACATTACTCATGCGATCATTACATTCACTATTCGTCTATGTATCAGATTCCAAAATATTCTATGAGTTGTGAGATGAATAAGAATGCATATTTGAATTTTTATTTTGAAAGCAGGTAGCAAAAAAGCTTGTTTATAAGGTTTAATTGAAAAATTAGTGGTGTCACCTATCTTATAAGATGTTTAGTTACAAATTGTAGAATAAATGTACATTCTTCAAACGCTTCAAACGGTACTTTATAATTATTTTTATTGTTTTTATTTTTAGAAGAATTTGTGCTAAATTCTGTTTCTTATCCACATTTGTGAAAAAAAAAACATTTACATATTCATACATTTAGCAATTTTTATTGACAATTTTTGTTCTATTTAATATAATAATATTTTTGTTGATATTAGACTAAAATGGTTCCATCGCAGTGGAGCCAAACAATGTTCGTTGATTTGGCACCAACCTATCCACAAGATAACATAGTTATGAGCGAAGTTAACATTCCATGTTACGAAAATTACATTTCTCTGATTCCGCAGCAACTGCAAGTCAAAACTGAGGTTGAAACTGAAACAGAAATGTGTAACAACAAAAATGTAGACAGTGTTAACAATAACAATAGCAAGAAGGATCAAATATCCCGACCTATCAAAGCCGAAATGTATGTTACATATCATAAGAATACCTGTGAGGCATTTTTAGACGAAATGAGGAAAATGTACTGATTTATTTCAAACTACGTGAAACGTATTGGAATATTTTAGGTACTGGAAATCTATTTTTGTAATAAATTTTGAAATGTTTTCTTATTAAACCTACTTTTAATATTAATTTATTTTGTATTTTTCATGCTTTCATTTATAAGAAAAATTTGCATTTACAACATGTCTATGCATTCATTTATTTAAAGAATGGATTTAAATCCCATTGTATTTTGGATATGTTTATTTTCTAGTTTATTATTTTATCCCGTTTAAAAAAATAATATTTGATTTAAACAGAGAAGCACTGCAATTTTCGAATCAATAAAAACTTGTTTAATTTTATTAAACTCTTTATTTAGCAAGTGAGTTGTAGTTTCGTTGTTATTGTTGTTTCACCCCTAATTAGCAATGAAAGAATTTTAATATAGAAAAATAACTGACATTTTATGAAATATAAAGAACACGTGCCAAAGTTTCAATTTTCAAACATATGTATATGAATCATAGCAAAGTCCATTAATTGAAATTACAATAAAATAAAATGTTACAGTTCGTTCGTTTTGCCATTACCACTATAAGCAGTAATTTTAAAACCAGCATTGGATCTGATGACATTTTCTCTAAATTAAATCATGAAACTTATTTTACTATTTTTGGATATTTGATATTAAAACAAACCACCTCAAAGCCCATGAACAGCAACTTTCATTACTTTTTCCGCGCTTTACGTTTCTGTTGTTCACCTGGCACCTGCTAAGACTTCAGGCTTAAGTTGGTATTAGAATACTTAGGTCACGTCCGTGAAAAACATAAATGCGAATGTCGAAATAGCTAATATACTTGCCGGCATCCGCCATTACATTCTGTTCAAATTAGCTCGGATAACAAAAAAACACGATGAATATGAAGATGGAAAGCAATATGACGGTATGAGGAGGAACCAGTACCAATTTAAGAGTGTATGTACCTGTACCGCGTACGAGTCATAGGACATAAAACCGTGGAACAGAAAACAAGTGATCGGCAGCCATGCGGAACCGGTCATGACTTCCCGGACATGCTGACCCAAGCGGAACATTACACCATTGCACTCACCACTCACCAATGTCAAGTCCATCATCATCGTCAACCAGCAACCATCAACCGACATGTAGTCGCAGTGAATACACCATGAACCATGCAAACCATGATCATGAACGTCAACTGCATTCACTTCGGAGGCATCGACAGGCTTTATCGTCGAGCTATCAAGCGTCAATCTGTGCATCAAATCAATCATAAAATGTATTATTTATGAAAAGCCTCTTTGAGATATTCCTGATTGCTGACTATGACTTTCTACATGATGTCAGACATCATATCAGCATATACATTTGAATAAGTGCCTCATTTTCCATTCTGAAATGTAAAATGACAAAATACTTATTAAATGATCTACAATATGTATGAATGATATTTATAGGATGGTTGGGAGTGTAGATTTCCATATTGGACGATTGACGTGATTAGTGGTCACTGGTCTCGTCTCGTAATCCTGTTTTTTCATACTTCTAAAGGCAAAATAAGAGACAAATGAGTCACATTTATAGCATTTAATTGTCTTCCATAAACATATTAATATTAATTTCCAGTAGGAATGTGCTGTCTACGTATACAAAATAATATAATACAAATTTATGCGTTGTAAGTCTTGCCGCGTTCGTTCACACGCCCGCTTTTTAATTATCACGAGAACGCAACGCAACAAGCCGGTGTATGAACAACAACGACCACACTACAAGGAACAAGAAACAATACAAATTAAGTGCTGGGGCATTGTACGTTTTTCGCTTCTTTCTTGTTTCTCTATAGAAACGCGCTCTTCTATTGGTTACAACAAGAATTTTATAATGGTAGACAATCGACAATGTTGTTTTAATGACATCAGAGTTTCTTTCTAAGGCTTGAGTATAAGTTTACATTTCAAAGTAAAGAAGATTAGAATACTTTAAATCAATAATTATCAAACTACAACCTGGTGGTCAAGTCAAACGTTATTGGCATTTTAGTCCCTTAACATTAAGTATAGTTCAAGTCAAAATATCTAATGATGGAACAATGACTTTTAAAAGAAAATGTGTTCGCTGTTCGTTATTTCATTTCGTAACATCAACATGTTCGAGTCTCATAACGTTTAGGTTTAGGCTTTGCGGTCTTCTGTACAGATAGTTATAGAGTGAATTCTATCTGACTCGCACGACTGCACAATTGAACCGAATCGAGAGCAATATGCACTAGCTACATGTCGATGGCCATGGGATAGTTGATATTGAATTGCTATTGGATATACATCGAAAAAACTGGACTAAATCGTATGCACAAGCACAATATCTGACTGAATCCTTTGCTGTGTTAAGAAGTGAGACTAAGTCGATAATAATACAAAAAGACCAACGGAAATCAAAGCGTAACTAATCTATATAATAGAAGTTTACATTGTTGTAAGAGGAATAATATGGTAAAAAATATGGAAAACCGCAGAAAGTGCTAAATAACAGGTAGCAACTAGATGCAATCAGTGTATATTAGTCACAAATCATTCACCGATGGCAATGTAATTTTGATACAGAAAATAACTTTTCGAAAGGGGTGGTGATTGAGTTGATGTTTGGTTGTAATAAGTGCAAAGTCCCATGAAGTGCGCGTTTCATGGAACACGCTTGTAATTTGCTAAAAACTAAATGAATGCTTAGTCGAATTCATTTTCGAATCTAGAATTCACTATAATAAGGTATGCTTATAAAGCAAAGGCATAGAATATCCATCCGTATCGTGTGGTAATAACAATTAAATTTCAATGCCAACATGCCATACATAAAAAACAACAAAAAGGCAAACGAGGTGGGTGACTCAAAACTTTTAATCAGCCTGCCGGCAGGTTATAAGTGTTTATTTTTTCGCTATTTTGTTACCACTCTTAATATACAGGATCTGGTCTAATCTATTATATTTCATTACATTGTATAGTTGCAATGTGTCTGTGAAAACAATCGTAGTAATAATAAGCGCCGTAATATTTGTTGCAAATAAATAATAATTAAATACCTATAGCAATAGCAACATTACATTACATTGCATAATTAAAAGTTTAAAGCATCAGCTCTGATCGTATCTTGATGGATATTTGCATTTTGCTATATTTAGAACATTTGATAAATTGCATTTAACACGACCAAAAAATTGCGAAATTAAAATGTTAACATTGTGCTGGTTACGCGCGTTGAAAGCTAAAATGTAAGTTGGCATGATAAACAAAAACAAAACAAAATACAATTACAATTGATAAGTATTAACTGTTTTCGGCAGTATATTCACAAATGTGAATATATTAATACTATTATTGGGCGAGCAGCAAGTAATGTCGTCAAACATAAAATTTATAACATGTAAACTCAAAGTTCAAATTTTATGCATTTTTAGACCAATAGAACATTGAACGTGTTAAAACAAAATAGGAACATTTGCAATATCAAAATTTTCGAAGTAATGTTAAATCTACATGATTACATGAGGTAAACTCATGACTTTGTTAAAAGTTAGAAACAAAAGTGAATGTAGTTTATTATTTAAGTTGTACTTGTTTGCGATAGGTACAGACATGCAATATTTGTTTATGTATGATCTAATCCAACTATACATATTTTAAATAAACATGATCCATGATGATTTCCCAGGCTTCCA
Organism: Leptusa sp. GC000079; assembly: GCA_030264655.1. Lineage (NCBI taxonomy): Eukaryota > Metazoa > Arthropoda > Insecta > Coleoptera > Staphylinidae > Leptusa > Leptusa sp. GC000079. The sequence goes on from JARJDT010006947.1 coordinate 6,567, forward strand.
GAAAAATATCCATAGAATAATCTCATTTACAAGAGGAAAATTGAACACACGATGTTTAGTTGGTAGTATCAATATGCGTGTAGGTTAAAGTTGTCAAGTTTGGTTCAAGTTTAAACAATCATCAAATTGATTTCAGGACAGTTTTATTTTGTTCGTGTCATTATGATGCTTTATTATTTATTCGCATTCATCATCATCATTATTATACGTTACTTCCTGTTATTTCCACTTAATTCCTCACATTTGTGATTTAATGTGTTTTGTGTTTTATAAATTGTTTAATTTCGGTATTATTTTATCCTCTTATTACTTGTTTGTTCGCTTTCAAAGTGAAATAATTGCAAATCAAACATTTTAAAAACTATTTGTTTTACTTGGCGCCACCTAATATTTCTAATGATTCGACTTTCTTCAATCAACATTATTTCTCGATCAGTTTTGGCTGGTTACCACTGAGGATGGATGAGTTATGAACCCAACATAACATATTGCATTCAGCACTGATGTAATTGTAAACGAACGAGCTCGTACACAAGGCAGAAGAACTTCAAATACAGTTACGTTCGACGAACTGCTAAGCAGCTCTAAGCTAAGCACTTGCGACTTGCGTTCGCGGTTCGCGTCTCGCGCCTTGGTCTTCTAACTCACGTTGATAGTCAATGGATGCGCTGCCCTTTTAGATTCTGCAATCTTCTGCCTTTCTGCGCGTCTTTGCCTTATGCTTTCCTCTATTTACCTTTAACAAAGACGAAAGTTACTTCGCTTTGCACATGTTCTTACTTGACTATTTTCTCAACCGTTTCGACTGTCGTAGTTAAACTTCAATTACTATTTCTTTCTTTTAAAAGCGGATATTCAATTAAACAGATGAAATTTCTTGTATATGCCATACGAGCTCATTTTGAAATGCTAAAATCGTTGAATCTAAAGTCATTAAGTCGGCGATTATAATATTATGGAAACGAAATACTATTCATGGACAAACTAATAACTATATTTAGTTTGACTTTCAATATCTGATTAGGATTTCATATTTGCTGTGCAGTTTCATTTTCAATTTGCAAAATTATACACTTTTAAATTAAACAGCGATTAAATTTAATTAACATCGTAATATACTTTTTAATAAATTATCGATGAAGATGAAGGCACGATGAAGGTATAAACTAAAAAGTTTCAAGTCAAGATATTTTAAACCAAAAATCAGTTGTCTAATTTGTATCAAAGTTTAGTACTCAATTTCAATTTATGTAAGTTCATGTTCGTTTTTGGAGTTTCGAGCGCGTGTATAGATTTCATTAGTTGCTAGTTCTAGTTGCAATGGTAGTTAGTCAACTTATAGAGTTCATGTAGTTGTTAAGTTGTAGTTGTGTAGATGAACATATAATTCAAGATAGTTCGTGATGTTATAATAATGTTGTTTTTTATCATATTGTGTATTCGGTTATTACTATTACGAATGCTATAGCGTAATTTGTATGTTATGTTGTAAGTACCGACTGTGACTGGCTTTGACTGTTTCTCGCAGTCGTCGTGCGTTCGTCGTTTCGGTTCTAAAGCGAGTGAGTGAGTTTCGTATGATTTTTTCTTTACCTTTTTGTAAGTATGTTGTATACGCGATGCTTTTGCGTTTATGTAATGCGGTTATAATTCTACCTGTTCTGTTCTCTGTTTCTTCGTTCAATACATCTTTATATGGTCGATACGATATTGCGGCAAGCGGCGTGTTGTTACGTTCCTTCCACCAGAAGACAAGCGGTTGATGTGCTTGTTCTTTCTCGCGCGCACTTTTTGTCTTTCGCTCCACTATACAGCAGAGATAGCGGTTGGTTTCAATTGCCGGTTCTTCCTTTCTTCCTTTCCATTCCATCCATTACGTATTGCATGGTGTATTTCTTGTCTTGTATCGCTTTTTGGGATAATCGTAGTGGTGTAATAAGGTTGCTTTTGATGTGGTGTAGATAGTTACTAGAAAATTCACTCACGCACTTTGTATACCTACTTCTTGTTTTGTTCAGGATTCAGACTTTAGACTTTCTTGATGACTTCTGACGTTTGCAGGTATGCTTGGAGGTTTAATTAACGATTACGTAATTCTGCACAATGTCATTGCACTTGGCATTTAGCATATTAAAAGCAACGTTTTAAGTTTCTAGGTAATTAATTACTAAAACACCGGTGGTCGGAGTAAATTTGTTGGTGTTGGAGGAAAATGACGCAAAGCTGAAGAAGTCGTTGAACGGTAGGAACCCGACACTGTGGATGGCACTCAAAGACCACGAGAATCAAACGCGATAAAGGACCCGTGAATTCTTCCAGTGCCATTCGCAGGTGAGCCTGTTTTCCTTGCTCCTTCTTTCCTCCAACTTGATGTTCCATTCTAGGCCAACTCAACCATTTTACGATATATTCTATTTGTTGTTTTGGATTAGATATTATTAGAATTTAAACTTTTATTTAATGCGCATGTTTATTAGTTGCTATTTTTTGGAAACGTACACTTGGTGGTAAGTTTTCCAAGGTGCGTCCACCTGCTGCGGACTACACAACAAGACTGACTTGTCACTGTGTCGTGGTACACCAAGTCTACCTAACTTAAGTCAGCAGCAGGTTGCAGGTTGATGGTGTACGATGAGTATTTCCCCCATTGGGCCTACCCGAACATACACACACATCGCGTTACAACAATTATCATACCTTTCTACCAGTGTGCGAGTCAACATTAATACACATCGTCGCTGGCGTAATCATCGGGAGCGCGAATGTGTTGGTGGTACCACCACTACTTTTTCGCGGTCATACCTGTTGACTTCGCCGCGCTACGGCCAACGGAGAGTTGCCAAGTTAGAAAAGCATAGCATAAAGAGGAATTACATGTTTTGTATGTATCTTATTTTGGTAATGTTGAAACAAAACGGACGTTGCACCTGCGAGGTATACCAATGCTCTAAGTCAAGTTACACGTGTTGCTAAAAGCGCGCATTTTCTTTCACTTTGCTTTGAATCATTATATCCTTATTTTCTTGCGGCGCTGATATTTGATCTTATTTTTCAGCGAAAAAACAATCTACTACGTTTCTTCAGCTGTCATTTATTAATGCGAAAAATAATCGCTTTATTTAACTTCCCTTTTTGCAGTGAGTGTTTCCTTATAGTGTTATCTTTCTCGCATTGAAGTTACATCTTGATGAGCACGCTCTCAACTTGGACACTGATGACTAATAGCGGTTACCAGCATGGAACACCACCAAGAAGGCATTAACGAAATTACCCAAACCAAACTTTACGCACCGTATACCACCGTACCAGCAAGTGCGTGTTTTTAGATTAAATTATTTCTTTTGTCTCGTTCTTTGTTTTCAAGTTCAATCATATCTAAATAATTAGTAATGCCATCTTCATGGTAGGCCAACGTTAAATGTTAAATTTGTAGCAAATTAATAAAATGAATTTATCATTCAAAATTTAATTTCGGTGTATGTGTTAACCAAACAGGAATTAGATCATACCATTGAGGACACAACACAAATAACGCTCCAACAATGGAAGCAACAAAAACAATTCAAAAATCGAAAAAGATGAAAAGAGTTTTGCTCAATCTTCTCATGATACAACAAATAGTTTTCCCACAGCGTCCATTTACACCTCTACCTATGCTATAACCCGATGGGCGATGGCATTCGTTGTATGGTATTTGATGCTCTTGATTTGATGTTCGTTGTTGTTGGTTGTTGCTATACATACACACATAGTATTTGTTGTTGTTGGTGATGGTTCACTTTTGCCGACATGAACGTGCATACAATGGCCGCGTTTTAATTGATTTTCCGCGTTTGTTTGTTCGCTCCGTCTCTATGAAAAGTTGCTGTAAAACGAAGCGAAACTCGCTGCCTTTACGTGCCAACGATTGTGCATGATACAACAATATTCGTTGTACTTTTCGTGATGGTAAGTACGCGAGGATGGCGATGGCTTCGTGGTTTCAGTTTGTTTTATTTCTTTAATTTTGTTACGGCTTATCAAATGCTTTCTTTTTATTGCCTTTCCAATTCCTAACACTTTTGGTATGATATGCAACTTTAACAGGATATTTATTTTTATTTTTAATTTTATTGATATTCCCAGAAATAGAAGAAGTTGAACTTCATGACACATGTGACATAAGAAAACAACAAAAAGTTGATTGAACTTCTGTCTGATGGTATGGTACATTGCACCAAATACGTTTTGCTTTCCTTGATAACTCAAAGAACTCTCACGAATATTTAAAAGTTGAGAACACACTGCTCCGTCAATAGCTTTTTGCCAACATATATTACAATTCGATAGAGGATAGCATGTCGTACGCCATACGGCAGATAGAAGATATTCTTACAAATACATTCCACATTCTGCATACAACACTTCTTCGCTTCTACCTATGCTTTATATGTTCAATAACTATATCATACATACGGTCCTTAGTTTCCACACTACATATATTATCTTATTAATAACTAATTTATATGGTGTACCTAATTGTTAGAGTTCTGGCTGAGCAAATTCTTCATTATCAGTTTCATCAAAGTGACAAACTGAAACCAAATTTGACTCATATTACACAAGCTGGGATGGTATAGATATACAAATGGAAATGTTAATATGCGAATGACATTTCCACTTTATGATCTGCACTACGTGCAATCTGCAGTGAGAATATGATTTCATTATTTCGTCATATAAGCTACCTACTTATTGAAAGAAAAAGTTAATGTTAATTAATAGATATTATAGCTATTAATAGACATTTTTTGACTGAGAGAATTATCTTGCTACTGTTTTTTATAAGGTTTGGTAATACACTGGGAGTGACCTACCCAGTTAACGCGGTTTAATTGAATTTTAAATGAATTTTACACAGTGTAAGTTTTTGTCGTTCGATGACAAATGGAAATCAAGAGACCTGCAGAAAAAATATTATAAAGCGCCGATGCGAAGATCTGAACGAAGAGAAACAAGTTTTGATTCTGAACATTACGCAACATTAACAATGTACAATATAGCAACGGAGAGGAGCACTTACGGCTTTTTTAATTCTCACGATTAAAACGCGGAGCTCTATGCATAAAACGAAAAAGTAAAATAATTATTATAACAGAGTTAAGAAAAATAAAGAATAAGAGTTAGTACATAATATGCGTATGAAGTCCACATACTAGATACATTCTTAGCTTTAGGACTCTTAGGATAGGACGACATACGATGAGTAGCAATTGCAGTTATCTTGGCTTCTTGCCTTGGTTTCTTGGATGATTTACCTATGGAATGCAAGAAGTGTATTGCACGTCAAAGTATGTGACATGCAAATTTTATTATGTTTAGTCACAACTACAGCATTCACAGGAGCAAAGCAATTTAGCATAATGTGTTAATTAAAATTTTTGGTTGCGGAATTTGTATAATAGTATAGAATGAATCAAAAATCAAACAATTTAGGTAGCCAAGGTAGAAGGTATTGAAGAACTGGATGAACTCAATACCATAAAGAACGATAATTCTGTAGGATTCAGCATTGCAACATGCAAGCATAGGTAATGGCGATGACTATGGGAACATTATGGTGCCATTTGCAAGATGAGCGAGAGCAACGTGCACATCAGCAGCGAACAACAGGTCGCAAGCAACGAAGTCGAGACAAATTCTTAAAATCGTATTATACATATTCACAGCGTACAATCTGGCATAGTAAAAACGTCATGCGAAACGCATAACAATTTTCTAATTACAATTAATATAATTACTTCACATATACTTACCTATCTTCCTATTTACTAACAGACCATGCACCATGCCACCATGGTTTTAACCTTACTGTTAGGTTCATTACTAAATTCTACAATGTATTATACAGTGTTTGTGTTTTGATATATCATTGCAAGTTATCAAGTTAACACTTATAGCTTTACCTGGGATGGTCCTAAATTACTGAAGATTTAAACTGTGAGAAACTGTGTTTATAACAATAATTTTGAGAAGGAATGCCACGCACAACATTAAACATTTCTTTCGTTTACTCTCATGATAAAATTTATAATTGTTACAAATGTTACAATTTCTGACGTCTCAGATTTATTGAATCTAAAATTATAAATTTGAATAAAAATGAACCTGTTAATAATATTTGCAACATAATTAAAATGTAGTTAATTGAATTTGATTTAGATTAGACTCTGCATTACTTGCAACTTTTAATATGTTGTAAAACTCGGGGCGAACCCATAATTCAAGAATACAAAAATCATTTACATTTAATAACAACTATCTACATTTATTCTTAGTAATGGTATTGTTTTGCATGATACACTCATATATGTATTGGTTAAGTTGGTCGAGGTTATTGAACGCGTTCGAGTTTATAATTAAGCAATTAATGCGCTGTTTAATAATTATTTTATAATAATAAATATGAGCAAAGTGTGCGTGTAATAATAGCGAGAAATCGGATTGTGAAATTTCTAGTCGAGTGCATCTTCGGGCTACGCAAAGCATGGATAAAAACCATTAAAAAATACAATAATGCAATTCTTAGTTCTTGTTGCACTGCATGAATCACGAAAACTTGCACAAACAACAAATTGAATTGATTAATAAGAGAAAATGAGAAATTACTGTTCACCACTTCAATAATTGTGCAAGAAATTTTATATTTCTTTTAAAATATATTTTATTTAGCTAGTAATTAATTATTATTGATTTTTACCACTTGCTTATTAATTTCTGTTATACTTTCCCGGTAATATTTTTGTTTGTATTTCACAACTCATTTAAGTGGTTAAGTAGGTATAAGTAGTTAGTAAGTAACGCATTGTTTGATTTATCAAAACACTGCACACCAGCTGAAATTACACCTCGCAGCTAGTTTTACGCTGGATTGTTAATTCGTCGAAAATGACACCTGCCTCTTATGAACCTACTCGTCCAAGTATTGAGCTGAAACTCGATACAAATTTACTGGAAAATTTGAAATTTTATCTATGTATATTTA
>JARJDT010006954.1:0-16749 GCA_030264655.1 Leptusa sp. GC000079
AGACGGCTGCCAACAATAGTCTGCCCGGGGAACAGGCATACTATTTTTCAACATCATAAAGTCCTTAAGAACAAATTCAAATTTCCCTACCCAAGTAGTGTCGACCATAGCCAGGGCAAATCGAGGAGATAGTACCCTGTGACCGTGAGCGCTATCACTTCCGCTGCGACTGGTATCGTTGATAAGTTGAGGATCATCCAAAAGAGTTTCTTTAGAGCTTTAGCATCGAGGCCTAAGCCGGCTGGTAACATTATGTTAACTAAGGCTAGTTGTCTGAGGACGGCAGTGAATTTGCGGTAATTTCCGCTTATGTGCAGGAAATTAACGTTTCGCAACAGGACTCCCATTAGAAGCATTCCTATCATTGGGGGTAGTTTCGCTTGGCCAAAAATACATCCCACTATTTTGGCCGAAATAAATAAAACCTATACGAAATTCAATTATTATTATTATTAGTTTAATGATTGTATGGTACATATATATTTGAAGTTGGAAGTTTCCGAAGTGGAAAGTTTAAAACTTACTGCTAAACTAAACAGTTGACTTTGAATGCCGACAATTTCATTGCCAAAGAGCGCGAAACCAACTCCCCATAAAACTATGGCAATTAAAACTAAAGCGGGCACGTAAGAAAAGCGTTTCCAAAAAGTTTCCAATCCACAGCATGGTTTTCTTTGTTGATTTGCTTCAAATGTTCCATACGCTTCATTCGACATGGTTTCTTCTAATCTATTACAAATTCAATCAAATACAACTATCACAGTTTTTGATAAAATTTCACTGATACACTATCAATTATCATTTAATAGATTACTATAACTACTATAACTAACTAAAGCGCTAAAACTTAATGAAAGTGTTTGTAATCAAGAATGGAACAGTTGAGTAGCTGTTTCACAAGTCAAATTACAACTGACTGTGAGTTGGAATTAAAAATAGATACTCGAAAGCGTGAATCGAGAATCTGGAAACTGTCTTGATAATGAAAACGAGCACGCTCAGACAATAAATAAGCGTATGTTATGACGCTGACGTACTTATGTTTCATCGTTTCATGTCTTTTTTATTATTTTTCTTACTCGTTTTACTTGTTATTATTGGTTGTTATGCCTATTTGTAGTCGAGTTGCATCGCAATGTTGCGCAAGTTTTATTCAACGATTGGTAATCATTTATTATGTCTATACTAACTAGATATAAAGGCAGAAATAAAATAAATTCTTTTGCCAAACAATTAGCATGTCTAAAAGTTAGTAAACATGTTGGAAATGAAATTTATTTAGTACGCGTTTTCACGCAGTCCAAATTAAGAATGCCAACAATAATGATTTATTCAAATTTAATTCATAAGTCATGCAATGTGACTTTGTTATTGCTTCGAATATTAATTAATTCGCACGTGTTTTATTAAATTGCGCATTTTTAATAGCGTAGATTGAGCTAGTGTGATAATTAAACCATCCTGAAATATTTTTGTAACAGTCAAGGACGAGCGTTTCGTCACCTTTAATGTTTGTTTGTTTTTATATAAATTTTTAAACCGCATATCATTTTCAGTGTTCATGCATTTTATTTAAATTTCATAAATACACAGAAAAAAATTTCAACCAAATTATTTTTCGAATTAAATACACTTATAATGCTAAGTATGGATATGTACCTATATTAGGATTAGCGATTAGCGTAGATTACATTAAACGCAATAGCAATAATTCAATTAGAAAAAAGAAAAACTACAGGAATTTAAATACCGATACATAGATCCATTGAATATGCGGGATTGGAAATTCCAAAATAGTATTTGGTTTTGCAATGAAAGTAATACCAATATATCAGCTATCAATACTAAACTCATTTTAAATAATGAATGCTGTATTTGCACGTGTAACTAAAATTATGAGTATAAATTTGTAAATTATAGTGGTACTTACACAATGTGTTTGTTTCGTATTCGTTCTTCTTTGTTATTGATATAAATATTTTATAAAACAATTATTCAAAAAAGTCGAGTAGTGTAGAATACTAAGCTGCACTATTGGACTATATTGTTTCCAGTTCCATCCATCATATGATTAAAAAAATATATGGAAAAGTATACCTACCTAATACTATTTAAGTTTATGTAAATTTTAAAATGTAAAACAACACGTGAAAAGCACCGCCAAATAGAATAATGTTCTTGAAATTATTTTATAATACCAGAAGCTGGTATTGAAAGAAAGGCAAATGGCGCATTTAATTTATGTGTGCAAGCTGAATGCTGATTGTGATAAAACAAGCAAGTAGTACAAGGTTGTAATTGTCGAAAATTAATCGATTTTTGTCATTTTGTGTATACTTAAGCGATTAATGTATGTGCTTGCACATTAATTTTTATTTTACTTCGTTTATGTTACAATTAATGATCAAATAAAAAACATTTTTTTATGAAATTCAACTAATTTTCTCTATTCGTCTAGTAATTTGCATAATGGATTATATCAGTATTATATTAATCATTTGAAAATTGAGATTATTTTTATTATTAAATCCTGAAGATCGTACGTCATCAAGTTCGATAACAAGTGACGTAATTTATATCCAGAGTCTACAATTTAATCCTGACAATCATCCTTAATTTACATAAAGAAATGGATGTCTAGTTAGTTTGTTACCACCTTCCTTTCTTAACTCTTTTGGTTAGTTTGACCACAAATGCGCCAAAGTTGTAGTTGTGGGTTGTGGCTGACTCGAAAAAAATACATAAGGAAACTTGCAAACAAATTCCAAATAGAGTAAGTAGAGTTGTCCAGTTGTCCGGAGCACGTTTATTACTCATACTTCATAAGCTCACACAAAACGCAAACGCAAAGAATCATAATAGGTGATTCTCGAGTTCTTTATTGAGTTGCGCGTGGGAACACTGGCTGAGAGCTGCCCCCAACTTCGACTTCACAATCAAACAGTTCGTGCGAGGTGTTTGTATGTTTCATTTTCATGGTTGAAAAGTTCCAAACACAAGAGCGAACAACATACAGAAGTCGGCAGGACGCCGACACGCACCTGCAGCGCGCGCGTTTTGCGCTCGAAATTTCCCGCAACAAACGCAAAGAAGTAATTAGAAATTCGCGCGCGCGAAATTCGATGCAAATTACCAACTTTGCCTGATTGATATCGCCGAAGAACAACATTCCAAATGCGTTGGATAACTCAAAAACGTGCCTTAGTTGATAGTTCAAACAAAACTTTTCTTGTGTTGCCTTTATTGCAAAAAAGTGAGAGTGACGCCGAGATGAATCGCAATCCTGGTTTGCGTCTCTTCACCAAAACTTGGCCGAAGAAAATAAGCGAACTCGTCGAGAACAAGCTCAAGGATGAGGAAGAATATGAGCAAACGCGTCCTTTGACAGCGACATTGGAACGTCCGCATATCCTGGACCCGAAATTAATGGACCAAATCGACATGTCCCTCATCCGCAAAGAATTCTTAGCCATCACTAGTTTATGTCGAGTACCATTGGCGAGTTTGAATCGCACGAATATCGCCGTGCGAAAGCCGCGACAACGCACCGCGCTAATTGATCGTAGAAGGCCGTTGCCGGTTGCCATATCACCGGCTAGCGACAAGTCGAAAAAACAACGCAAACACGAATCGCTCAGCGAAGACAGCTGCAGCTGGGAGGACGAGTCATCCCGCTCGTCAAGCCGCGAACAGAGCAAGCGATCAACGGCCAGATTGCGGCCGCCACGCATCGTCACGTCGAAGAAACTTCAAAAGCCACTTCAGAAGCCCGGCGCCGCCACCATCGTCGAGATCAACAATAACGTCAAGCCGATATCGACAAAACTATTGCCGGGCTTATTGCCAGAGCCGTGCACGACGTGCGGTCGACCTGATTTGCCTGAGAGGTTTCATAGCCATCCGACAACACCGTTGAAACCGCTCAAAAAGTTAGACCTCAAAATTCCCACCAAGAACACGGTGCAGAAACCCGTTGCGATCAGATACAAGTCGAAACTTGAACCCAAGACACCGGAGATTATGGCACCGATTGAGAACAAAGTGAAATCGGCATCGTCGAAGGGACCCCGAACACTCACTTGTTACATTTGCGGAAGAGAATTTGGTACCGCATCATTGCCATTGCATGAACCCAAGTGCTTAGAGGTAAGTAGAATTGACTTTTTTGTGTTTTTATATTTTTTATCGGAAAATTAATTATACATAAATGATAGTTATCGTTAGAACAATGAATGCATATAAAGTTCATGTTGCGCTGGACATTAATATCGATTTTGTTATTAAATTGAGCGGCGCGTCACCTGCAATGTCATTACAATTATTGAATATTCATGACTAGGTGTACTTTTTGATGAACGACGAACTATGATGTGGATGGCTTTCTTTGGGGTTTATTGTGTATATTTTCATATATTAGAAAATTAATTAAAAGTATAGTCGTTAACTTGTGTTACGACAAACATGATGATGGATTATTTGTTTTATTCCTTGTTGGCTTGTTGCTAATTTGATCTTGACTTTTTGATGACTCAAAATGTTTATTTATAGCATCATTACGACTCCTTTTCGGAAATATTGAATAATTTAAAAACCAGATTTAAATAAATTTATTAAAGAAAGTTTCATGTCGATGCAGTAAATTTTGTAGGTATACTTTTGGTGTGTGTTTAATAGAAATGCAATCAACATGATTATGTAACAACGCAAGAATGCAATTGTTCCAGTTCTTTTATGTTTACCATAAACATCCATTATTGATAAAGCTTAAATCATGAATAGAGTAATTGACTTTTACGTAATATGTACAAACTTTAATTATAGACTTGATTGATTCGTTTTTTCTATTCTTTCAGGCGGTTTTTATGTTGTTAAACATAATGGGACTTTCCATTATGCCGCAGATTGTGGTTCAAACCCTTCGATAACAATCCCTTTGTGGTACTTTTATTCTGTATTCTGTACATTTATAACATTACAATAACAATTAGTTATTATTACAATAATTCTGAAAACCAGAACTTCTTTTGTCCTCAATAACAATATCAATTTCAACAATTTGAATAAGTCAATACTTTGTCGATAAACGTTTTTTAATGTTAATTCTTGAGTTAACTTTCATGTAAAATTTAGAATTTAGAATTTTTATTTCTCTGATTTATGGGTCGTTTAATACACCGTAGCTACTAAAAGTCTCGTAGGTAAATAGAACTGCATTGCATTTTTAATGCAGTAGAAAATGCACACAATCAAAGTTCTAAAGTGCATTAATTTAGCGCGTAACCTTTAGATTGGCTTGGATTGACACGGTTGTGACCTAGTGAACTACAAACTTTTGCCACCTTTTACATCCACGACAGCAACCCTTACAACTAACAAATATAGCTCTTGCAATAGTTCTACATTCTTATACAAATTGCCTGTCTTTTGCGAAGTGTTGGTAAGTTGCAAAGCAAATGCGAACGTTCGCAAAGGCCGGAAGCGAACGTACATCTACTTCCGGTCGATCTACCCTGATCTATAACTTTCTAACTTGAATTATATCTGAACTTTGAACGCGATTTATTCGATTTCCTTAATGACTATGCCATTATTGCATTCACAACGTTTTCCTAGTTTTTTTTAATTTATAGCAATCAATATTTGAATACATAAATTATTCAACGCTTCAATAGGTTAAACAAATTGTTGTTTGTTGTTGTTTTGCAGAAATGGGAACGCGAAAATCAGAAGTTGCCGCTACATCTGCGCAAGAAACGTCCTGTAAAGCCGGATATCCCTTTGACAAAGGAAGAATGGAACAAATTCGCCTGGGAATCTGCACAGGTATGCCAAAATTATAAACAAGAGTGTTTATTTTGGTGTTTATTAAATTCAGGATTAACCTTTAAAAACAGTTTATTTTTTATGCTTTATGGTTTGATTCGATTTCAAAGCAAGAAAGCCCGAGGTGAGGATGTAAACATAACTGCGGTACATAGTACATACATATCGATTAACGATTACGTACATGCGACCTTTACCAACATTTTTTTATTTTTATCAAATAAATGGCGGCGCACCCCTCAGGCAAAGACAAATTCAAATTGTAATAAAATCCATAAAATTGAAAAAACATCCAGATTGTTCTCGGCCAAATTACCTACTTTGTCTGTACCAATGCCAATGATATGATAATGAAAGTTATTTATTGACATGTGAGCACGTGCTTCGTGCATTCTAACGTTGTGAATTTATTCAAATTGCCTGAATAACTTGCATGATGAAAGTCAAAGTTAAACGCTGTCTTTAATTTTCTTTGTGCGCTTTGTGAGCTTTTTTTAAATTGCTGTAAATAAGCTTTTAATACAGAAAGAAGCACCATCAGGCGATTAATAATTTATTTGTTAGCGTCATGAAAGACGAATTCGGGGACAGTGCGTCATAGACTGATTGATATTGAGGGAATATAATGACTGATTGGATGATAATTATGTGAAAAGTGAAATGGAAACAGACAATCAGACAATGTTTAGTTTATTATCAAGGCACAAGGTAGGGTTTGAGGTCGGTCGGGGGTAGTGAGTTGATTTGTTCGTGACACTTTTTTACCATCAACAAATACGATAAAAGTTTCAGGGACAGGGGCAGAACATTAAATCAATTTCAGCAGAAATCAATTTTTTATGTGTTCTATTAATTTTCAAAATGAAAAATTCTTGAAATTTAATTTTATTGTGCTGAAGTTAAAATTAATATTCATATACCTAGATATCGATTTTTTATGTAGATGCAGCAAATAATGAAATAAAAACAAAGGTTGCAAGAACGCAAGGTGCAAACGGTGCAAAGGACAAAGGATTATTAAAGGGAAAGCTGTCAACTTTCATTCAATGCATTTGCTTTAAATCATTAAATATGAATATTTAAACAAAACGTTCTAACAACTAAAAATGCCTATTAAATGAACCATTAATGAACTTAAATTATTAGTCACGTGTACATAGATTGATTAGAATTGTTTTTGCAGTCTCAACTAGTTGCGTGTCAAAATTGTCAACGCACATTCTTTCCAGACCGTCTAGAAGTGCATCTTCGCAGCTGCAAGGAACCCCAAAGAGGTCCAGTTGTAAGTAATTCATTTTGAGATTAATATAATTTACATCTTACCAAACTTTAAAAGCATCAATTAGTTTTTAAAGTTTTGTTAGATCGGCCTTTTTAGTGTATATACAAATAATCTATATCGATTAATCTATTTAATTAGGTTCGGCGCTGGCGGTGTTAATTATTTAATTATTAATGCACAAACATTATTTGTTTGTGTACATTAATAATTATCATTTATCTTGGCTATACATATTTTTTAAAGTACGAAATATAATTATTTATAATAAAACCAGGAATTTTTTTTATTTTATTTTAGTTTTTATTCAATTTTTACATGATTATTTTATTGAAATTGGCGCATTATGTTTTTAATATTAAAATAATATTAATTAAATAAATAAACAATAAGTTGATTGGTAATTGCGTTGAATTCAATGGTTTTGGCGACTGTTTATACTCAAGTTTGACGCTACTTTTTCATTCTTTTTCATATTCAAGTTTAACATTTCCATGCTGCCTTTCGGGGTGATGATTTTCAGCCCTTTTTTACTGCTTTTAAGTAGTTTTTCTTCGTGCTCTTTCAACGCATCTTCTTTTTCATCTCTTTTATGCTCACGATACAACCAGCTAAATTTAAACAGATATTAAATTATGCGAGGAAACAAAATAACAAATAATAAAAGAAAATAAAATTACATGAAAATTAGAACTGAAGGCACAGTTAGAAATCCTCCAGCTAGGAAAAATGCGCCCGGCAAGACACTGATCGTATGCTTGTATATGATGCTGTACATTGGACCATAGAGTAAAGGCATCAAAGCTTCAGAAACACCAAACAACGAGTAGATTTTTCCTAGTTCATCAGGCGGTACCAATTTCGAAATGATTGAACGCATTGCAATAAACGATGTGCCATTCAGCATTTCAACAATTGCTCCTAAATTAATTATTTTTAACGGTGATACTTAATTTTATTTTTAAAAGTTTTTTGTTAATTTTTACCTAAATAAAATATCGTTGAATTTGGCGCGAAAGCGTAGATAAAACACGAGAACACTTTACTCAAGCTGGAAATCATCCCAAGGAGTGCGTCGTCCAGTTTACAATATCTCGATAAAAACATCAAAGAAAAGAGTGTTCCTGAAAACATTTCCTATTTAGTAACACGTACGTGTATTTCCTAATTGGAAAGAAAAGCGCACCTGTCATATGGGCTAAAAAGTTAAACGTGCTGTACAAGCTGTAATCGATTTCGTTCCATTGAAATTTGTATCGAACGAATAAGTACATTACATTCATTTCTCCTATAAATAAATAAAAATTACATCAATAATATTGACTAGTAACGCTGAACATCATTCAATAATCTATAGTCTATGGTTGGTAAGTCTACATAACTTTTTAAAGTTTTAAGCAATAAACTAGATTAGGCCACAAGTAAATATAAAGTAAATGATAAAGAAAAAAGAATCTACAGACAAATGAAATGAAATGAGATATCACAGCATACGACAAGTGTTTTTAACTATTTACATTCATTCAATGTAAAAATATAATTAAACTTAAGCAGTTAAATCTGCTGCTGTAATATAAATGACTCATTTAGAAAAAAATGATAGAACGTGATGGAAAATTTCTTATGTGTCTTACTAGAGTTTCACGAGTCTTGATTTTTAAGAATTCTTGTCTTGATTTCAGTTTTAGATTTAGATTTAAGAAATTAGACAAGAAATGTCGAGAACATTAAAGAAAATAAAAAAACTCAATACAGGAAACCCAAATTTATTGTCTTGATATTCCGAGACAAGACAGGATCCCATTCAAGACAAGAATTCTTATCTCGTGAAACGCTATGTCTTACCATGCATTGGACCAATGATAACCATAACCAAAATCATAATAGTACAAATTCGCTTCTTCCTGTTCCTAGCACCTTCCTTGAACGCAACTTTAAAAGTATCAGTTATATGTTGAAAGTCAAAGAAATCAGCCAAGAATCCTCTATCGTTAACTTTCTTGGCTGCAACTTTAACTTCGGTCTTTCCTTCCTCCGTCAACTTTGCAGTCTCGCTGCTATGAACAGCATCAGGATGTTCACGAACCATAAAAACCCCATAAGTAAACCCAATGGCATAAGCACTCAATGCGAGTCCAAAAACGCCATAAAACCCAATCTGCTTGTACAAAATACCACTCAATGCAATGCCAATAGTGACGCTAATATTGCTGAACAAGTTTACAGCCCCAATGCGCAAAGTTCTTGTCTCGACGCTCGTCACGCCGCTTATGTATGAGAAAACTCCCATGAAGAGCGAAAACCAACCGCCTGTAATGGCCGGCGGCACCGCTTCCACAATAACATTGTAAACTATCGACAATTCGTAGAAGTAGTAAGTGCACACGAGGAAACCTGCGGCTGTTACCATCTCGCCTAAAATTGGTAGCATGATAACAGGTTTCCGCCTGTTATGCCGATCGCTCCACGAGCCCAAGAACACGAGCAATAGCGATGGGAGCAGGCTCTGGATGACGTTCTTGCATGCCATTGCAGTGGCGACCAGTTTTTGCACTGATTCTTCCTCGTATTTCGTGTAGCCACTTTCATTGCGATTTGCCATTGCGTCGCAGATTGCTTCGTCGAACGCCAAATCTACGCGGCATGCTTTCTCCAAATTTAAGTTCTGCATTGCTAAGCTCGCCATTACACTCGGTAGGACGTAGCAGACCATGATGGGTTCCACCGTGATATTGCCGAAGACCAATCGTAGCTTTTGACACAAAGACATTTGGTCTTTGTCGTCCGATTCTGGATCGATGTATTCTTTGGCTGGAATTGCTTCCATGCTGATACTTTTGGCCAAATCCATTTTGGCCTTCTTTGTGTTCCAACTTTATTGTTAAGAAAATTAATACGCACCAAAGTTATTTGGAAATGTTGTCGGGAAACATTTGTCTGATTGAGCTTTAATTGATGATGTTCAAGTACGTTTCTCGTTAAAGAATGACAAAGAACTTATCATCGGCAGCCGGCTATTATTTATAAATGTCGCGTTATCAATTGTTTGTTAATATTATTTTTTCATTTGCGCTTATTATCAGCGCACTCAATTACAAAGTTGTTGCATTTGCTTTGCCACCAGAATTTCCAATCGAATCGTGAACTCAGACAAACGATCGAACAATAATTTGAGTGCTTTTCCTATTTAATATTTGTTCGTTACGTGCGCTTTAATCAGCTTCAGCCAAACAAGTAGCTTGATTCTGCTAGGGAAAATAGTTGTAATTTTGCGGGATTTAAAGCTTACATCTTTTTAATTACGATTTAGGGGGTATCTCAGCAAATAGACGCTTTAAAAATGTGTGTAAATCTTCTTGTCGCCTGCGTTAACTTCAAGGTTTTGCGCATAGCGCAAGGATAAAAAGTTTTTCGCGTTACAACATGGAAGCTTAAATGAAAACTCATTGTGGTGACAATAACGTTGACTATATTCGGTGGCAATGTCAAGTTTTCCCAGAAAATTACACGAATTATATCACAATAGACTTCAAAACGTGCTAGCAACGTACTTGATCTTATTTACCAAGTTTTCTCAAAGATTACACTGAGATTAAGTAATAAGAAGTTGTGATAAACACATTTGTACAAATAATTTATTTTGAATATAAATTAAAGTCAACAATATTTTTGTCTGAATATTTTCGTCACATGATTCATAAGCAAACAATAAATTGTTGTTTTTAATTATAATGTAATTTCAAATTTTGCAGAAAACGTCGAGTGTAACTGCAATTAGCGATGTTGCACACAGGCAAATTTTACCAAGCACAGTGCCAGGACTGGTTCAATGTCCTCACTGCAGTAAAATGTTTGGTTCCAAATCAATCAAGATTCATGAACCGCAATGCCTTAAGAAACAGCAAAAAGGTTTGCTTGAAAATTTGCAATTTCAGTTTTTAGGCAATATTTTTTTTTGTAACTTAGAAAAAGAAGCAGCTGCTACATCTGCAGAGAACAGGCCTTCCTCGTCTAGTAAGAAGCCAGCGCTGTTGCCTTGCTACCTGTGCGGTCGGCTCTTCGGCGTGAACTCGATCTACATCCACGAACCGCAATGTTTGAAGAAATGGCGTGCCGAAAATGACAAACTGCCCCCAGAGAAACGGCGCAGTGTGCCACCCAAACCGGACATTAAATTCACACGTAAGTTGATCATCGTGCAACCGATCATCATGCCGAACACTAAAGCTAAATCTTCATTAATCAAATGCAAAACCACTACTACTTCTTTGGCCAAAACTAAAAAATTAAGCGTTATTGCATGGAAATAATAAAACTGCGCTGAAATTTTAAAAGCGTTAAAAATGTTCATTAATTCAATGAAATAACGTGAATTAGCGGGGTAGTTGGCCAAATTGCAGCAATCAACAACTATTAGCTATGGAAATGACGGTTGTAATTTTTATTACTTCCGGTTTGCTTACCACTGACTCTCGCGACGATAAAAAACACAATCGCATTGAGAAAATATGAGACTGAAACGGTCAACGAACTGCAGACTAAAACTTTACAAGTTTTCGTTTTATTCTTTATGCTTTTATTGGTTTTGTTTCCGTTAATTAAGACAAACAAAAATTTAAATACCCCAAATTAGAGAATATCTTAGTTTGACCCAAAAATTAAGTTATTTTTGAATAGTCCATTGTTATGATCAACTTGTACTTGGCGTACTTGAATAATGAATGCATCGATTATTACTCGCGCCAAGCCGAAAACTGAAGAATCAATAATTCAACGTCAACCCCTTTCACAACCAACAACCGACAACTATTATGATATTCTTAGGGGGTTGCTGAGGTCGACAAACTCTAAAGCACGAAATCCATTCACACTAAACGACTAAACTCATTTTATGATTCATATCATATGCACATATTAATCATGCAGTCTTTGGCACACGCTTTTATGTCACGAGCTTTCGTTGCTTTGGGAATTGTTAAAGAGTAGGAAGACAGAATAAATGTTTGCAGCCGATGGTAAAATCGACTTTGTCGCCACTGAAGAAGGCAATTGGCAGACACATCTTGATCAATTGGTGCCCTGCCAACTGTGCAAACGTACTTTTAATCCCGACAGGGTTGAAGTACACGAACGCAGTTGCAAGGGACCAACAACAACATAATCCCAACGCCCATCAAAACCGCTGCTAATATTTAATTTATTAAACTGTTATCAATCGATAATTACTACAATTTAATTAGGGTTTGCACATGGTTTGCAACATCATGTGATTTTTTGATTTTTATCAACTTATTCTTTGTAAACATGTAAACAAATTGCTAATTAATCATCTGATTTTTATAGTTTTAAGAGTTAAACCACATGTAAATAATATTGACAATGAACACTAAAGTTTAATTTAAAATTAAAACATTAAAAATTTATTTAAATAATAATTATACTGAATTCTAATAAGTGTGAACTTTAGTAATTAATTACTTTACTTATTTAATAATATCATTAATTAATTGAGGACTTATTTATATTTGTAAGATGTATGCGCATAGAGCAAGAAAAATTATTAATTAATTGATTGATTATAACCTTATTTGTATGCTATGGGAAGAAATATATTTTTGCAAAAGAAAAGAAATATTTTAAAAATAAAGGACCTTCATGCTTTACTTTACTGTGAGGAAAGTCACAATGCTTTATAACAAATCATTTTCGATTTTCAGCATCTTTTTAAAATTACACACAAATATGTGTATGCGTGTCGCGTAAATTAATTAATTAACTTAATTAACTCTGAATGCTTAATTTTCTAAATGTTTATTTAAATTAATCAAAAAATAGAACTTTCCATTTTTTAAGGTGGAAAAAATCGAAGATAAAACAAAAATTGAGTTTGTAATACGTCGAGATATAACTCACGTTGCGATTGAAATACTGGGTTTTCACGTTGTGCAGCCGTGCAGCGTCTTCTTGCAACAATTTATATATTTTGCAATTTTCATAATAAAATTTGCGTATAACATTGTGCTAATAATTAAAATTTAAAATTAACTATTGAACGAAACAGTAAGTTAAATGTATAATAAGTGGATAAATTCAATTTCACGATTTTCTTTCTAATAATAACATTTCAAAAACGCAATGCAATGCCATGATTTAATTTTTTTTTATTAACAAAAAAGTATTCACAATTTGAAATAAATTTGTTCTTAGCAACTGGTAATGTGGACGTTATGGGAACATTCCATCGTATATGGGACAATCATCTGAATGGACTTGTTCCATGTGCGAAATGCGGGCGAACTTTCTTTCCAAACCGAATCGAAACGCATCAAAAAGTGTGCAAGGGAATCTAATCAATATAAACACAATCAAAATGTAATTTACATTGATTTGTCAAATTATTAATAAATTAAATACTCTAACAATTTTTTTATTTTCTTTCAAATCCAAACATATTAGTTTGAATTTTTACATTAATTCTTGTTGTGCTTTTTCAAGTTGGTCTTCTTTGAGATCTTTTCGATGTTCTAAGTGTAACCAACTGAAAAAAAATAATATTTAATTAAAATCTAAGAATAAGTAAGTATACATATAGCAAAGTAGTCTTACAAGAAAATCAGGACAGAAGGAATGGTGAGTAAACCACCGGCCAAGTAAAAAGCGCCAGGAACAATGTGGATGGTCTTCTTATAGATGTAACTATACATTGGTCCATACACTAATGGCACTATGGACTCGCACACTGAGAACAACGAGTAAACTTTGCCAAGTTCATTGGCAGGAACAAGTTTCGATATTATTGATCTTAATGCAATGAATGAGGTGCCATTAAACATTTCCACAACTGCCCCTATAATCAAAATCAAAATCAATTAATAGATTTCCAATTTTTCTTTTCCTATATTATAAGTTCGGACTGATCAAATAATAATGATGCGCAGTTGAATTTCGCGCCACAATTAAACGTCAAACTACATAAGATTTGTATGGGAGTTTGACATTATTTATAGCGCGAAATTCAACTGCGCTTCATTATTATTTGATCGCTATGTATTTCAGTTACTTACCTAAATAAAATACATTGGAGTTTGGTGCGAAGGCATAAACAAATGAAGACAAGACTTTGCTAATACTTGAAAGCATCCCCAACATTGAGTCGTCAAATTTCAAAAACTTTGAGAACAACATAAGTGAGAATATGCCACCGGCAATATGCACAACTGCATAAAAAGTGCTATAAATGCTGTAATCGATTTCATTCCATTCAAATTTGTATCTTGTGTACATGTATTGAACATTATGTTCACCTAAAATCAGAATATATTTTTTTGTTTTTTATTGATTTGTGAAAAAAATAGATTTAGGAAAGTTAAGAAGTTACCTTGCATGGGTCCAATAATAACCATAAGTAGAATCATAATAGCGGCAATTCGAACCTTTCGATTCCGTTTACCATCCTTGAAGGCAACTTTAAAAGTCTCTTTAATGACTGATATGTCAAAGAAATCAGCCAAAAAACTTTTTTTCTTTTGACCCACATTTTGTCCATCTTCCTTATTTTCTTCTTCACTTTCAGGTCCGCTGCCAGATTCTTTTATCCTAATCATTGTGTAAATAATACCAAAAGTATAAGCACTCATAGTCAAGGCATAGCATCCATAGAAGCCAAGTTTATAATACAAAACACCGCAAATTGCAGCTCCAATCATTCCAGCCACAGTAATAATCATATTAACAGCACCAATTCGGACTGTCCTGGTTTCTAAAGTGGTAATACTGCTAATATAGGCAAAGACAGCCATATCCAACGAGTGAGCACCACCAGTAATGGCAGGTGGAAGACCCTCAATAAACACATTGTAAATAATTGGCATTTCGTAAAAGAAGTAAGTGCTAATTGCCAGTCCTGCAACAACAGCGACTTGTCCCAGGAGCGGGAAAATTATGCATGGTTTCCGTCGATTGTGGCGATCACTCCAAGAACCTAGGAACATTATTAAGATGGTTGGTATGACGCTTTGTATAATATTGCGATAAGCCATTGCAGTCGCAACGTATCTTTGCACAATCGCTTCGTCTTCTTTGGCATAACCAGTTTCATTATGGATTGCCATCGCGTCACATATTGATGTTGAATAATTTAGATCGACACGGCATGCTTTCTCCAGGTTTAAATGTTGCATTGCAAGGGATGCAACGACTGTGGGGATATCGAAGCACATTAAGATCGGCTCAACTGTTATATTCGTCACGACAAGTTTGATTTTTTCGCAGATTGTAAAATTTGGAACAGTTTCGTTAATCGTGGTGGCATTATCCTTACTCTCCTGGTCCTGTTCCCTTTCTAGGGGTTTTTCTTTGAGCCCAATTTGCAATTCGTTAATTGATTCCATTTTGAAAAAAACTATAAATGTGCTGATTATAAAAGTAAACAATTTCAGTCAACTGACGCTAAAATTCTGTTTGAATGTGTGAATTGCTGGTAGTTTGATAGGCTCTAAGCGCCGCAGTCGCCGCGGATATGAAAAAAAATTACAGTCTAATCTTATATTGAGTTAATCTCATTTTAGCAATTTAGTACTTGAGACTTGAGATTGATTAATGTGTTTCGCAGTCAGTACGAGTTGTAGTTTGTAGAGTTGCAAATAAATCGTAAATTACACTAAGCACCGGTTCAAAAACGCACAAAAGCTGAAATGTTTTTAAGAACAATTTTTGAACCTTGCTCTTAAATAGTTAACTTAATTTAGTTATTATCTTTTTAATTTCACTCGTGAAGAATTAAGATTTTATATTAATTTAATTATCTAATGTTATATTACTCTTATTCGTTTACTGCGTTGGTTGTAAATGTTTAACTTCATTTGATATGAAAATAAAGCAAATTAAGTCGTTTTAGTAAGTTAATACCGATTTTTTGATAGATGTGATTATGACGAATATTCATGGCAGTTGTGACTTGTTGTTCAAATTACGCAATAACAAGGAAGATTAACTTATTAAAAGTGAAACTCATGTACATAATTGATGATCTAATCAAATCAACAAAAATGACGCAACCACTTTTTGGGATAACTCGTTAAGTTTGTACTTGCTTATCATAAAAATATTCAGTTATACAAATTACAAATGCGTTTTGTTAAAAAATTAAATGCATATATAAAATATTTATTAATAATATACATACATATGTATAGGTATAAAATAATTCAAATGTCATTATTTCTTGCAATTGTACTATTATCGGTATCATCTAAGTGATTCTGATCAGTCATCATCGCTGTGATTTCAACACTTTCAACAACTTCGGCATCTTCCAATAAGTCTTTTTGGTGCTCCCAATACAACCAACTGAAATAAATCATTCAATTCATTAAACAATTGCTATTAATAACGCACAAAGAAAGTTGATTACCCAAACATAACAACTGAGGGCACTGTTAATACTCCACCAGCGATGAAGAACATGCCAGGCATGATATCCAACGTGTATTTGTAAATGAAACTATACATTGGGCCATACACTAAAGGCATTAGTGCCTCACAAAGCCCAAACAAAGAATAGATTTTTCCTAAATACCATCAAAATAAAAAAAAACTCAATCAAACGTGCTAAAATTCCAATTCCAAATTTTACCAATTTCGTCAAC
>JARJDT010006983.1:0-25472 GCA_030264655.1 Leptusa sp. GC000079
AGGCGCGGAGCGCCGAACTTTGGCCATTCGTGAGGCGCGCAGCGCCGAACTAATGTGAGGCGCGAAGCGCCGAACCCTCCATTCGTGAGGCGCGAAGCGCCGAACTCCCAGAGGGCAGACACGTAACTTTTCGACCGAAGGTCGAAAAGTTGCGGGTCGGCCCGACTCATTTTTTTTAAAAAAATATATATACGTACTTACTGTATGTTCAAAGAAATTTTAGTAGGGTAGGCTATTTGAAATGAATGTCTAGAATTTTGTAAACTTTACTGATAGGAAATTTTAGGAAACTTACCTTATTTTATAGAAATGAATAAAAATGTATATTTGAAATTCTATAATGACAACTTGGCATTTCTGAACCAATCCAAACGTCTGAAAATATATCTTAGCAAAATTCCAATAATCGGCAAGTATTACGCCGAAGTAGCAACTCAATTTAAATTCAGGACGAGTGAAAATGTATTTGTGTATACTTTACCTTTCTGAAAGCATTTTGCATTTTGCTCGAACTCGAACATTTCGTTGTGCGTTGGCTGTTGGCAAGCGGGGGTTGCGCTTGGATATTCGTTTTCCATGGAGGCTTTGCATTTATAAGCTTTATCTGGTGCGCCCGCAGGATTAATCCTCACCAAAAGCGCATCCTGGTTAAATCCAAAATCAATAAAAGCACCTTCTATATGTAATGCATGATGCTCGCCTACATACATTTCTCATGACAATGGGGATTTAAATTCAATATTTTCAAGTGTACATTTATTAATTAACGGTTAACATGGACTAACATAGATGCTACTTTCTATTTCATACGATGAATTTTTAAAGGGTTTGTTTTGGAAATTGTTTGGGAAAACTACATTTGGGTCGCTTTACATAATACACAAAGGCATTTCCAAAGGTAGGTAAGTACGACAAGAAAAGAAGAAAACTATACAAATTTTATTGAGATTATCCGACACATATTGTCCTGCTCTCATCCTTTTGCCTTTGTCTATACTTATCTAGGTGTATGTTATCCATACAACAACCGACAAAAGCCCCATTTCGTTCACATCCAGTTTTGCACTTCCTGGTGTCTTTCCACGTTTCCAAGTTTCATTCATTTTGACTACACGTTTCCACCACGACCTGAATAAGAAAGAACAAAAAGTCGAAGGCAAAAACACTAAGAGAAATGTGCATATAAAGTATTTACGCCGAACAGGAAACTTTAAGTTCTTAGCATACATTGAATTTTAACTCAAACACCTTTACCTACCCATACAATAGACAACTTTAAGAGAGTTTCGACTCGCTCGGAAATTTAATTAAAAACATTTACATTCAACGCGAATAGTGAATAGTCGCGGCACATTCACCTTCTCACTGTGTATATGAGTTTTTTTAGTTTCTTTACTTTATGAATTGTATTGCTGTTTATTTAAGCTAGTCACCTTGTTCATTTATTTGAATTATTGAAACCGCACCAAACAAACTGCCTTTCTTAATTTTCCTTCTCGTAAAGTAAAGATATCTATTCAAAAATAGAAAAGTTGAAAATCTCAGTGATATATACCAAGAAAAGTTTGCACAATAAATTCTTCGCTTCAATGACGACAATCATAAAAAATAAGCGAATCGATTCATTTATTGCTCTTTTGACTCTGAGAAAGTTTCACCCTCTCTTGTTCAAATAATGCGCTCGACAACTTTTATTCCTCAAGACATTACATCGCGCTCTAGTAAGCTGAATATTTGTCTATGAGGCAAGTGAGTGCAAAACGGCAAAAACTAATATAACTTTATACAATTTATTCGTTTTATTGTCGTAGACTTTTTGCCAAACTCAACTATATGGCGTTATTGTGCTTTCGTTCATTCGGTTATGTTTTTCCGAATGTTGTTGTGCTGTTATGGCATCTGAACGAAAGTTACTGCTGGAAGTAAGTAGCTGCCGCTGCTGCAACACTGCAACGATGATAGTTTTGAAGTGCTTTTAACTCCAGTCTGTTGACAAAAACACGCACAGTAGATTTTTCCCATTTAGATAGAAGCTTAAAAACTTTGAACTGAAATTTATTTTTGTTTATCTTGTCCTCAAAACGGCAAATATTGATTGATTTATATTTGTGCAGCTGATGACAGTTTCCCATCTTTGGTGCGTTAATTATTTTTAGAAAATAAATTCCGCTTTTATTGTTTCTTTACTAAAGTCTTGGAGAAAATAATAACAAATGAAAAAAAAATGTTTGAAGATCACTTGAATTCTTGAATAAGAAGCTGTCACTGAAAGCGCACGAAAGATCAAAGATATCATTGAAATGCATGTGAAATGCTGTGTATAGTTCTAAACTGAAAATCTACTAGCCCTCCAGTCTTAGAATTACATGTCGGAAAATTAAGGAAAAGAACAAAGAAAAAGTGCACCCTCTATATCTCTATATGTGCATTGAATTTTCAGTCGGGAAATTTACGGTCGGCCTCTTGAATTCGATAGGTTTTGCGTTTAGTTTTCCAAACGCCAAACCAAACCCATGCCGGAGGACGGAGTTTTCCAATTATTTTATTTTCGCATGATTACAGCACGAAATTGCTTAAACGCGAGTTTGTTTAGCGATCCTAAGTAAAAGTGTATAGACGATGACTCAAGAGCACTTTGTGGATCTAGACACACACCGAAGATGCTGAAGAACGCTTAATGTGCACACCAGAAATGCACAATGATCGTATTGTGTTTTCCTTTCAGTGTTTCAGTCCAACTATCAAGCAAGGCAAGAATACAGTTAAGAAGAATAATACTGAGTAAGCAACAAACATGTAACTCGATTGTTGTTATTATTATGCTAAGAGCTGATGCTGCACACGCCTTTGTATTCCAAGCTATCCCGGCTATCATCTAAGACTTACCGTATGAATGCATGCAGCCAGCAGCAAGAGCATCCGACCAGCAAGCGCTAATAAGAAATAAACGGACGCTGTACGAGAGAACGCCTTTCGTAATTATGCACTGACTCGGGTTAACTTCGCCACTGGTCACCGATCCATTGTAATCGATAGTACAATAGTTAACTATTATTACTATTGTGTTTTAGAGCGAATTTAAAAGTGCTGCACTCCTTAAGCTGTTGCCTATCGCCAAATCGGCATTAAAGATGCAACCAGTTCAACCTACAAAATGCTGTTAGATTATTGCTTTCCTTTCATACATTTTTCCGGAGCAACTATTACTTAGAAATAGATTGAAAGCCTAAAGGAAGATAAAATCTGTGATCACTGATACACATTTGTTGTTGGGAAATGTACAAAACTGAGCTTACATTTTATAATTACCTATCATATTCTTAGTAAATTCTTTAAACATTTATTATTCAATATACTAAAAAAGCTTTTTGATTCTCAAACTTTGACCTATGATTTATTTATTATTATTTTTACTTTTACTAAAAAAATCAAAACTCGAATTGATATTAATAAAAATCGTACACAATAGGATATTATGTAACGAGTGTTGTAAATAACATATTACGCACGAACAGAAAAACAATGCGCACGACGCTGTAAAGCGGCGAGTGCGTATATTCGCGAGTGTGTAATGTATTTAGAACACGCGTTCAGTGGCACCAGCAAAAATATTACAAGTGTTTTGCCTTTTAAAGTTATAACTCTTAATAATTTGACGTCGATCTTGACGTAAAGTGACTGAGGATTACCAATGTTGCCAACTTAATTTGTAATTTTGTAATAAATATGACAATTTTCTAGTAGGTAAAAAGCTAAAATGTCGAGGTCATTAAGTAACATGTTCGAGACCTATGCATGTTCGTAATGAGCCGTTTTCACAAGTAGTAAATTATCAATAATGTGTCAATAATTTGATGGTTTTATCTATGTATAGAGTTTTTGATATGATTGGGATTTTTCTTTTTGTGGTTTTGGAAAATCAGAATTAATATTTGTTGAATACACGAAAAATATATCCCAACCACTTCATTTTTGCAATACTCATTCGAAAAGCAATATAATCTTTTATTATTGCCCGAGCTTTTGACATAAAAATAAAATTTGCAGAGAATTTGCATAAAATCGAATCGTCGCTTTTTATGGAGGCAAAGAGGAAGGTATGGAATACATAAAAATGTCATAAATTAGTTCATGTAGTCCTACGTAACGCGTCCTTATTATTTGCGATTGTGACACAGGTACTGCTGAAACGACTCGTCTCTCGAACGGATACGCGCGAGATGGAAGACATCAAACATTTTTATGTACTTACCACTCTTCCCAAAATTGCAGGAAAAGCACAAAAGCAGTATGGGAGTGAGTACAAACGTACAAATAAGACTATATTTTTTTTCGTCTTTTATTTTCTCCAGAATTTATGAGCTTTTATGTTTTCAATTTCCGTCTCTTTGTTTACCAATTATAGAGATCATACTCTAGCAATTTATTGAGAAGTTGACAAGAATCATTTACAAAAATGGAATAATGGATCTAACGTTATATTTCTAAATATTATTAGTTAGGACTTGGAGCAATGTAGAATTGCAAATGTCTATTTTGTCCATTTGTGGCAAAAATCAAAGCATACATTCTTCATTATCAGATATCTTTGAGCATTTTAATCTTTCTCGGTTGGTTGCCATCATGTTGTATGGTTCAGGTCGTTATTGCTATACAAGTCTCTGCCTTGCCAATACCATAACTATAATAACAAATCCAGATCAACAAAAAGGAAATAAATCAGAAAACGGGTTATTATTATTTTTGTTCTTGCTTTTTGAGCCAGCTACTGCCCACGGGCATTTCTTCAGAACACGCTCGACCGACCGGACGGACAGTCGAAGGCACTCTACACGATAGACGCTAAAAGCTAAATTTTTGTTCGCCGGTTAGTTCTCCGTTTAGCCTCTCCTCGGATCTTGGGCATGATCTTTGGGTCCTAGAAGCGACCAGCAGCTCCAGATCATACAAAGAATACAAGCACAACAGATGGTTCTGAATGCAGCGCATATACCTATACTTATGGCATGTCCAAAAGACCATAGGCATCGAAGTACTGTGTGCTATGTGGATGGAGTCCAAAGTCTTCGGCGGAGACCGGGACCGGAGAGGATCGAGCATCGTCAACACGAGCCGCCCGCGTCAAGTTTCCAAGCACAAGCGCGGTTTTAGTTGCGTTCGAACCACGGTGTAGAGCGTTTCGTCTGGTTGCTATTTGTCGGATGCGCGTAAATATTACGCACCCAGAATTAGGGGAGCTTTCGCTTACCGCCGTCGCGTCGGTTCCGCTTTAATTAAAATACGTAAATTGTATTGAATAATTAATACGCGGATGAACCTTCAATTGTATATTTGGATAAAACCAAGCGAGATTAAATTATTGAACGCGTACTTGTTGGATTTGACAGCAAATTCAAATAATAACTAGAGCGTAAATATAAACAAAAGTTTACAGACTGCGCGCAATTTTTAATCGCGACGCGACTTCATCAGCGGAAACGATTGCGCTGTGTAATTTTTCATCCGGATTAATTAAACTAATGTCCAATATAGCGTGCAAACTATTCCATTAGCATTTCATGATAAATATTGTGTGCCCGGCGCTTGCTGTACAACAATGGGATTGTTCTGTTAATGTTTTCATTATGATTAACAAAGTGCCACCATCCAAGTGAATTTTAACTTATCAAGTTTATCGTCGGTGGTGTTGTCATAATACATTAACGCCGGAATTATTTATTATGGGATTATTGTGTACGATGTTTGTTCATTATTAAGGAACAAGCCAAAGACGCGTCGCGTATATTACGCACGTCTAGATTGGGAGTTTTTATATGAAAAATGGCTGCGATACAACAGGATATAATTTATGTCGCGCTCATCCTTGCGGCGCTGCTCCTTGCACCTCTGCACGTACAAGGTGAGCTTCCGGAAAATTATCGTTACACTTCTTCTTTCTTGCGTTATATTTCTTATATGAATTCCTACTTCACGCTCCTCATTTCGTGCACAAAAGCGACATAGGAAAGAGCGTTAAAACGCTGGCACCGTCATAAATTTGCAGGGACTACCACTTAGTTCTTTTTTTCACAGTGCTCATTTTTTCGCGTTTACATTCTTTTTTGGTCTTTACTTTTTCCTTTCTCCTCCTCTCCGCTGTGTGGGTGTTCGCGCGTATGCTCGTTACGCATCTGAACGAAGCGCACGTAACCCGCAAGGCGCCCGGAAACTGGGAAAGTAACGCTCGGCGCGAAGACGGAAACAATGAGGAAAAAAGTTATATGCGAACGATGATAATTTACAGCGATTCAACAACAACCAAACCCAACAACATTGCACTCGACTGCCCGATTATAATACCCGGGACTATTTGGCGAGCGGATGTGTTGCTAAATCCATTTGCTAATGCACTGCGAGTGTAGTTTTCTCGCTATTGTATGCAAGAGTACAGTTGAGCACATAATCTCTGCCTAGCGTTGTTGTATATCCTATATGCAAATTGTTAAATTATTGCGAGGATTATTGTAATTTATATCGCAAAATGGCTACACTAATTTTAATTGTTATTGCTTTTCGATTTAACGATTCGTTTTATACAATGTTGGAATCCAGTGCATACACAGCACTGCATTCTAATTACATGATTGGTGTCAAATGTTAATGCCACAATTAATGGACATGATCTGTTCAAACATTTAAACAAAATAAAACAAACCAATTGTATTTTTATGGTATCTAATATTTTATTTTATAAATAGAGTGGAATTATATTGTTAATAAACAAGGCAAAATGACAAAATAAGTTGTATTTAAATTTTTATTTCATTCAAGACAATATAGTGCCTATACAATTCTAAAATTAAACGGGTAGCTTAAAGGCCTATTGTTAGAAGTCGAAAGGCGTCAATAATAGAACAAACTTTTATATGAAGAAACTCTTGGTTCTTTTCATAATATCATCGAAAAGTGTTCTTTCTTCCATTCACAAAAACGCCAAGTGTCAGAAATGTCGTAAAATATGAAAATTTATTTACGTAGGCCAGACGGTTGGAGTGAGAGATGTGATTCCATCTTGTTCGTTGATAGTCCCACTTTTTAGCTGCAATTGTATGTATGGAAGTATGAAATACTCGGCGTACTTACAACGAAAACCCTGCACTTACATTACATATATTAAACTAAAAATAAATAAACCCAGGGATAGGTTTATTTGTACAGTTATTCAGAAAGCAAAGAGCGCCCCATAAATAAAATTTATTTTGATATTTTATTTCCCATTCAATGGCGCGCAATGCTGCAATAACAGTCAGCATAGTTGAAATTTAATACTAGTAATTAGCATTATATGGACATATTACACATGTTCCACTAGTCGCACACACGTATAAATGAATAACATTCTCGATATTAAAATTCACATAGGACTACCGAAGAGACAACAAATTAGTATAATGCTTTCTTTATGAATAAATGTATAATATGTTATAAATTAAGGAAATATTTATTAAAAGTAATGTGGGAATTAAATTATAGAGATGCAAATCAATATTTAATTGCTACTCCAGTCATTTAGCACCACAAAAGGGGATGATTTACAACAAGTTATTTTAAATTCATAATTGAATTTATTTTAAATGTTATGTAACAATGAAAAAAATATATAAATCGATTTATTATCACAGTTTATAATTTATTGTATACCACAATTATAAATATCGCTGAACCCATAACAGGCAATAACAAACGATTACAAATTCTGCCTAAATATAGACTAATACATTACATAATACGATACGTGACTCATTAAAGGTGACTTGAATTGTTAAATTTATATTAGGTTATATTAGGTTTCTGCAACAACAAACTAAATATCGCGGATTGATAAGAAATATTAATCGATAAACCAAAATAATTAAATTTTGTCGATAAATTTCTACGAATGATGGATGTGGATTGGCAAAAATCATTAAAGTAGTTTTGCACATTCTTACAACTCTAACATCATGTGGGCAACAGCATATTTAAATACTTGATGATGATTAGAATCCTATATGTACATATAGCAGTTAATAATTTCTTGGAAAGACAAGGAATTATCGCCGCTGTAAATAAAGTGCAACTAACAGGAAGTTTATCCATTGCTTGTATAAATGTTTTCGAATGAATACACTTAAATTGTTATCGCTGAAGTAATATTTTGTATTGTACGAGTGTCAATGAATTCATTACGATACATTGTTCGTCATAAATTTATCATTAACTGTTTATAATACGAATGTATTGTCAAATGCAATTCTGAATTATAAAACGATGTTATTTCCGATTTGCGTATTTTTGTCACTTGTGTTTTATTGTTTAGCTAACTTTCAGTGTAATTTGAAGCTTGTTTATTTGGGAGAAAATGTGACAAAGAAATTAATCGTTATTCTAGGTTTCCATGGAGGCTTCTTATCTTGCCGACACCTCGAGTTGAGTTTGC
Source organism: Leptusa sp. GC000079 (assembly GCA_030264655.1). NCBI lineage: Eukaryota > Metazoa > Arthropoda > Insecta > Coleoptera > Staphylinidae > Leptusa > Leptusa sp. GC000079. The sequence continues at coordinate 8,459 of JARJDT010006983.1, forward strand.
TTGCTGAATTCCACATGGAAGATAACTCAAAACTAGATAATTCCAAGGGGGAACGAATTCTTTCCGTTAACAAAACAAAAAGTGTTGCAGAAAATGTTGCATCCTTTATAGTGCGAGGAAAAAATAAATGTATTCGTAAAATTGCGTAAAAAGTTCACAGGACACCTTTCTCTTTCTTTTGTTTACGAAATATACCATTGTAAAACACACCTTAGTTGATATATAAATTATTTATCTAAAGCTTTTATTTGCCTTAAAAGTTATATTGACGTGATCCCAATGTTTATTCTTGATTTGAAATTCTGAGACGAGAAGCAAAATTTGTAAATTACTTTAATCGTCGAATCATCAATCTCGAATTCTATGCCAAAACTTTTAGTTCTTCTGGTTTCTGCTACTTCTCTAGTTTTACATAACTGAATATAATTAAAGCGAATAAATCGCATGAGGAATTTCTTTATCTTTTGTTAAGGCTCTTGCGTTTGTTATTTTTTGCTAAATTGATGTTATGTGAGAACACGAGACATAATGGATACGAAATTACATCCTCAAGTTTAAATATGGTATTTGTTACTTACGACTATTTAAAAAACTTAAATGTGCGCCTAATTGAATACTTACCATAGTATACATGAAGCCAAAATAAGTTCGCGAATATAAGTCGGCTAAAAGTTTTTGTTTGTTGTTTCAATATAAGGATATACTTGATATATAAATAAATTAAATCCAACCATTAAAGAAGTTCATTTACCTTCAATACACGTTACATTATAAAGGCAGGCTCATTTGGCTTGACTTGTTTTTATCCCAAAGTTTGTTATACACATTTATCTGTAACCGAAATCGATTCATTATACCAATAAATAAATTATAATATAACTGGAGGTGATCTACTAAAACGAACATTCAAACAGAATTGGAATATTTAAACAGTGCCTTGAGTAGTTTAAACTTTTAAATGCCATGCCATTTTTATGATTTAATACTTTATTGATTGCTGATATGGCTTTACGTTTACACATTAAATAGGTAGTTCGACTTTTATTTTCCTAGTAATTTCCTACTACTACGTTTCATATGTAACTTGTGCTGTTTAAAAATCAGTGTAATTTACGGTTATTTTCTATTTTGTGTCGGTTTTACTTCAGTATTGTTCCAACAAAATTACTACCAACACAACAACACATTATTATATGAGTTTGCTCAAACGAAAAGTAGCTTTTAATTTTGTGCTTTCACATTTTATTTTCCTCATTCGTTATTTATTTTTATATTTCAGTAATTTGTAGGTTTTAATTTGCCGCAATAAATAATTAATTAAATTTGTATTTTGTATATTGAGCTCCAAAAAAATGGAGCCGCATATAAAAAGTCGTACGTATTCAATTAAATTAATTGGGTTATCTGATCTACAACATAGACTGGTAAATACATAAAAATTTATGAACGACGCTATACATTGAAACTATTTTATAATTGTAGTTTTTGGTTGTAGCTGAACTTTTTATTTCAATTTTATGTCATATTACGGCTTAACTGACGCTATTGTTTTATAGCCACAACAAAAAATCCGACATGACAAAATAAGGGACTGATTTAATGCACGCGTTCCAACAATGTTTGTGGAACTTGATACACTTTTTGTTAAAGTTAAGAGCACTATAGCTACGTGTATCAAGTGATATATGTATGTAGTGCACACACATCTTAAGGAAGCAAGGATATTATATGGGGGACATGTGGGAAATGTGTGGGATTCACGCACATGATACGATAATGAACAATATCACATTCTATCATTGTATATTATACACATTATACGAATTATGTACAAGAAGTCGAGTGTACAAGAAAGATAAAAGAATCTATGGGGATCATATCAGGAAGATGCTATAAGGGCAAGGAAGCTACGACTGATAAACATGACTTTTAGACGCCATGGACTTATTCTTCTCGGTTGCTACATTATATGACACAGGGGGTTATTTATTTGCTCATTTTCACAGACGCTGCAGATACCATCCTGCCATATACACACATGAAACGACCATAACACATTAGCCACACATTTTATCTCGTGTACATCTCCTCATACAAGCTACTATGTCCAGCTAGGTCTAGTAAACCCCATTGTCTTCTTAATGTTTGTCGATATTATCTGCTCGTCTAGTGCGTGGAATCATGTGCATCACACATCTCATTCTTACGCCTTCTTATTCTAAGGATTCTAAGGAATTATTTCATTTTAAAAGAACTTGAACCAAAAAATTTCAAGATCATTTGAATATAAAAACGCATATAAACTATATCTTGTTACCACGTAATTTAAAATTTAATATAATTAGAAACAGTAGCCATAAGCAGTATAAACTGTAGTAAGAAATGAATTACATTGGGATTAAAATTATGGGTTGTTGTAGTCGTGGATTGCGAATTGCCACGTTTTCACTCTATAGCAGCAGATTGAGCAATATAGAATGTTTATGCCTTTGTGCCAATTTAACTACCTAACAAAGTGGGGCTGTTGAAAATACAAGGATTTTAGTAGTTTATTATGTTTGTATGATTTGACTTGGTAATTGTAAGTACAATTTGTTAATAATTTATATTGTTGGCATTGATAAATCCGATCGCAAAAGTTCTTGACCTAGCAAAAGGAATAAACAATTGCTTTAAACAAACACACATTTCATCAGATTTCAGATTTATATTCTATTATTAATTTTTATTGCCTTAAAGGTATTTCTTTGTTTGCAACATGGAATGCTTTCTCTTCAGCATTTCGCTGGTGCGATTTCATGCAATGCGGCATGGCATCTCTTCTAGTTCTGAGCCTTTTTCTATCCGGACCGCCGTTAGTGTTTTATTCAACATACATATTACATACGTTTGAAGTACATACATACACCTATATACTATGTAACATATGAAGAAGTGGAAGGAAATGTGACAAGTGACAAGTAACTTCAAGAACATGTGTACGTACTTATCGTAAAGAAGATATCAAACTGAGCGCTTACGAGCTTTATTTCCTGGCTTGGCGTAATTTAATGCACTGGTCGTGCACAATGGCACTGTGCACTTTTCAGTTGAATTGTGAAAAGTTTGATCATGTGCAGAAATTTTCTTCCGACTATATGGTACATGTACAAAGAAGTTGATACAATGTTCAAGTTTTTCTTGGATCTCGCAATGACTCAAAGTTGCTTTTTGACACGTTAATGTTTTCAATCCAAATGTTATAAATATTTAGAAAACCGCTGCATTAACGTTTCGGTTCTTGGTGCATATTAGTGAGTGCACTACACTATTAAGTGGATAAACACTTATGAAAACTAACTAGATAACAACGGCGAGCATTATGTACTGTTACTGATGTTAGATCTGTCTGTGTACAGAAATTTCGTTGAGAATGTTAATGTGTATAGCAAGTTGTGTAGTTTTCGTGATTCTGCTAGTAAATAGCATTGAAATGAGTCCGGCTTAATTACACGCCAGTTATTAGGCTCATATGCGAGTGTTAATGTTGTCTTGAAACTTCAAGAAGTTCCGCTTAGCACGCCCCATGTATACTATATAGAATTTCTTATTAGTCGAGATGGATTACCGTGGAAAACCACTTTGTAACTACATCTAATATATTACAGCCAAGCACATTCACATACACGTGATGCTCAATGAGCAATAAGTTTGCGCTTTGTTGTTTTGTGCTTGTTGGTGTCCCGGTTGGGCTTCAAATCCGTTGGCCCTTATAGTCTGTACCGTATTTATCAAATAACCATATAAAGCGTGTATGTGCGCACTTAATAAGGATCAGACTGGTATATGAGATGTTGAAGTTAACCAATCATAAATGTCATAAAGTCGTAAAGTTGAAGCGTGTGTTGATTTTGGAGCGCGAACATGAGTAACGATAAAACATTTAGGTCTTAAATTATTGACGAGTAATATTAGTTTGGCGAATATTACCAAACATCCAACATCACCCAACACATGCCCACTTTATGTATCTGCATGTATGTACTAATTTAATATCGTTTATTTATATTAGTGTTCTCTGTTACAGGTGAGTTAATCGTCTTGAGCGAATATAATGAGGCTATTTTAAGCGTGTCATTAAAACGGTGGTAGTTTAAGGGTAAGTACCACTATAAATTTAAGGTAATTAAATGTAAAACGCGATGTTTTTTTGGTCAACACAACACGACCACAAAATGTTGTTATGTGCTCGGCTAATATACATGCCAGGCAGTGTCGAATTTGTATCGATATCAGCACATTACAAAAATTTCATTTTTTCCCTATAATTAGCCGAAAATATTTTTCATGTGCATTATTAGCGACTTAGCAATTTCTCTAAATTTTAGTGTTTGTTTGAATCTTCGGCAATTGCAAGTAGACTGTTTTTGAATAAAATTCTGTCGATTTGGATACGGACCTGTTTTCAGGTTCGGTTGTTAAAACATTGAAACCGTCGCCTATTGAGTTCCCGTTCTCGTGTCGTATTTGCACGATATGTATTTAGTACATGAATGTACAGAATCATGTCTGAACATCGAAACGAAATGGACAGATACAGAACGCGCAGAGTTCGCTCCACACTAGAGCGCGCGACGTCTAATTATCTTTCAAGCCCATATAGAAAGAAACCAGTTCAGCGAAACGTACTCGACTTATACATACTTACTTATTACACGAACGGGCTTGTCGTGAAAGCAGCCGTATTTAAATTCAGTAGTTCTTTCCAAATACCGAACGGATAAATACGAAATCGCTATAGGCGGTTTTATAGCCATATCTGCATTCACACATTATACTGGCTGTCTTGCGAAAAATTGTGTTCATTGCACATAAATTCGTGCAAATCAAACAGAAGAGTTTCGCCGAACAAACTGTGGAGTTAAGAAAGTTTAATCTGAAGATAAATCTTCGACGATTTGTGGTCTCGTTGTGCTCCAGTAGTTTCAGCGAACTCTTCATTAATTTCACAACTTATAATCTGGAAATGCTCAGAGTTTTCATTTCCATTGTACATTTTTATAATATTTAGGTATCTGCTCGCAAGAAATGATGTTCTCATATTCCTGTATGAGCTGCTGAAAATCTTTTCCGCGTTCGAAGTTGTAAAATATTTTATTGTTGATATTAAACAGAATTTAATTATCTTTTATTGCAAGAATTAGATTTCCAGCAAGTATATTTGAGGCTGGCAGGCTTCATAGAATATTATCGAATATTTCTTATATGGTCTTGGTCAAGCGTGCGCGATTAAAAACTCATGCTTCTCTGTTTTTTGCTCGATTCTATTGTCCAGTCCAACCGTGTCGATGTTGTAGATTCGCTACCGGCTACCGAGCGAGCTTTTTGTGCGTTTATTCTTCGATCGTGTTTTTGTAAGTACGCGCTGCACATTCATTGTGGCCTGAATGCCACCCTCTTGTTTTCGATACAGTATATACCCACGAACCCGTCTTAATGCCCGCTCGTCGCTGCCATTGTTTCTGCTCTTACTGCTGCTATAACGACATGCATTCATTTAAGTGCAGCCGTATACGTATATATGTTTTATTTGAATTTACTGAGCGCGCACATACACGTTTTATATTGTACGCGTGCATCGGGGCTACCGGTGATACTTTTTGCTATATTGTCTTCGCTTTTGTTCTGTCGTGCTTCTAGAAGTATAAGGGATTACTTACTCGTTTGCTATACCTATGTATAATATGTGCATATAAGTCTTGTACTATTAAGGATTTACATTGTTTTTCCAAGGAGATTTATTAAGGCGCAAGTATAATAGGAACGCATAATTATGGTAAAAAAAGAAAAGATCTTGTTGGGTTGCACGCTTCATTGGATGATAAATATTTTGCAGATTTTGCTGCCCCAGTATGGGTTTAATATGTTGAAAATGAAAACATGCTTGTTGATGATTATATTTATCATTTTTCATCGTTGAGTCTAAAAATTGTTTTAGGAATAGTTTCGTGGCGATTGAGCAGATTTCACAATGTAGTAACGAAGAAAATTACACAGTTGAATCGCTTTTTATTAACATCAAAATTGATTTTTATGGTGATTACGTTTTACAAAATGCGATGGTATATAATTTTCAAAAAACGGCTTGTGCACTTTTTCTACCTGAACCTTGTGCGGTGTTAATCCTTTCAGCTACCGAGTGTTTGATAAGATCGTCAAAATTAACACTTCGAAATTAAATCGTTGCTTATATCTCATTTCCAAAAACAACCAGTCTAGACGAAAGTTTGTTGCTGATTTTGTATCAGGTGTATGATGCGTTTTGGGTACACCTACTGTTAGTACCGAACCTGTTATATCCTTTGGTACTAATTACACACAAGGTTTCGGTCATGCACCATTTATTATTGCCACCGGGCAGCAAACTCGGTAATTAATAATACATTTATCAGTCGGCCCCTTAATATTCTGTTTCACCCCATCATCTACTTCCTCCAATGCGTTTATGAGCACACACCGACACCGACAAGTAAGATATTCCCAAAATTAATAATATCTATTCGTTGAATAGCGCAGCAAACGTTCCACACCCTAACTTCATACGATAATCGATTTTCTACGAGCCGAGCAAAACAATAAAAAAAACTGAAACTGAAAACACAACCTTTCATTTATTATGTTGTTAATGTTTGTCGTGCGGGTGAGGAGTACATGTGCCTTCATAATGACGGCTTCGCAGGTTCTTCGGCATTTTCGTCTGAATTTTTTACACAGCGCCGTAGGAGTTGCTAAAGGCTGAAAGCCTTTTTCTCCTCCGCTGATAAATTGCATCCGCCTGTTTTGTACTAATCCGGAACAGTTGCAAAGTGTCAAATCTCTTGTCCCTTTTGCAATATTAATACATTTTTCGTCGTCATAACGGCGCGAACGCAACAGCTGTTGAAAAAATTACAAGCCGCCATCAATTTTAAAAAGCGTTGCCCTTTTGGCAGTGATTAATATTGTTACGTTCTTCGTCAAGTATGGACTATATATATTTCGTGTGAAAAGGGAAGCAGCGGGTTTTTGTGTCGTAAACTTGTTATTGCCGTCATTTTTATGCCTTTTTGGAGTGTTGGTATTTGATTTTATAAGGAATTCGGATTTTTTTCTGGTCACTATGAGGATTTTTATTTCGACGAGCTAACAACAAAAAGCCCGAATCATTATCGTGATTTATCGACGCGCACGAACTAACTTCCGTCGTCGTCTTTCGGATAAGTACGTGAGGGCCACATCAAACTTCATTATTGAAGTTTTCCACTCTTCTGGATGGCTGGCTGGCTCTTTGCAACTCTTATAACAACAACGTCTGCTTTGTGCGCTGCTCGAGAAAAATGCGCTTATCAGTTTGTTCCATCTCAACCTAGATAGTTTTTGCCATTGAAGTTTGGATCTTATCTCGTAGCTCCTCATTCACGACAATAATAAGACATTAGAGTGAGCCTAACCCAAATGTATATAAGAAGACATCACAAACTCCTCTTATTACAACTAATGACGTTGATATACGTTCAACAGAAACGGATAACGTAAAGTCACTACGAAGCAGACAGACATTAAACGTACTCAGGCTTTCAGTTGTGATGCAACTCTAAATTTCGCAAGCCTTCTCATGACAAAACTTCGAAGGCCAAACATGACATTCAATAGCTAATTGACTCCTATCGATTCTAACGATCTTCAAACGTTGATTTTGTCGACCGTAGTTCGCGTCTCAAGGTGTAAGGTAATTTTCACTTTTCCTTGGAAATACTGCTTGGCACTTTCTTGGCCCATTAAACTTTCCATCACCGACAAAATGTCTTGCATTATAGATTATAGGCCCATTGAAAAGAAAAGAGGTTATTTATGAGGCAAGGTCAGAAATCGACGGGCAGCTGTGCGTCCCTCTGTGTTTGTTTACTGCAATGGGGCATTAGTAAGGGAGCGTGACATAATCTCGGAGGCCACTTTACAAGTTATATTTTCATTTGTATTTTAATATATGCAAAGACTACTCTCGCTGTAGTTTATCCGATGATGTTGAACTAACGATGACTTCCTGGAATTATGAACGACGAGGCGTTCATCCCTGGAACGTGTCATGAATCGCTGTGGGGTGGCCGGGTGGCGTTATAGATTTGTTCGTTGACCTGGTTTTAATAATCCAATTTGCATTTTTAAAGCGTAGCAAACGGAAGGACCTCATATATTGCACCGTTGGCAGGTAGCACCTACCACGTGCAATAACGATTGAGTTTTGGTTGGTAATCCATCAATATTAATTTCCTATATTGCGCTAACCGCCCGCCGAAATCAATCACAATGGTTTATCGCTTGTATCGTCGCTCGGCTCCGCTGCGGAATTATTCAACAATTCTTCTTGTATCGCGAAACAAAAAAGATTTCAATTTTAAACTAATTTGTGTATTTTTTGGTGTATAAAATAATGCATTACAAAACCCAATGGTTAATAATTATTAAAAGTTATAGTTTAAAAATCGGCATCTAGGAGTCATATAAACGAAGTTTACTTGGCAAGTAAGTACGTGACGTCACCACCCCAAAAATTAAATTTTAAACTTTGAGCTTTTGCAAAATAAAAAAATGCTAAAAACATGTTTTCCGTAAAATATTGCGACATTTCACATTGGAAAATTTTAATCTCACAGACGATTTATTTATTTATTGTGTATTTGAAGACGTCGTTGTTTTAATTGATATTTGTGCGTTAAGTTTATCTCTAAAGTTCATTGTAGATGCACAAAAACAGCATAATCAATATTAACAGCACATCGTTTTATCAGCGTGGTCGAATAACATTGAAAATAAAAATGAATTAATTATGGTCATTAACTAAGCCATTAACCCGGACAATAAATTTCATTCATTAATTAGCATGAAGCGTACGTCTATAATTTGCAGTTTATGTGTTTGTTTTGCCAGTTAATTATTCTTTCTCATCGTTACGACGCCAATGAATATGATGTTAAAATTTGAAATATTTCCTATTTGTCTTGAGCAGCATCAATTTGTGTTGCTGCCGTGCCTTGCCAATGATAATAAATCGAACAGGGAAAAGCTCTTTTCACGCACTGTTGTATGTCATCCGATTTAATAAATTGATATCGCGTGCCCGGAGTCTACTGATTAGACTCGTCCCAACGATGCCGACGCAGGCTGAAAGCAAGAGAATTACTGCTGAGCATTCTCTTTTAATATGTATTGATGTTCTAATAATCAGCGGGATTCCTAGACAAATACTCACCACATACGAATAATTACCGCGTATTAATAATAATTCATATAATTGACATGTTGATCTACCTATTGATCTTTTCTTTTCGGCTTTCATTTGTCTGATTTGCTGCTTGCTTCCTGAATAGTTTCTCATTTCCGGCGTTCAATTACGAAAACTACCATTGTGGCGCCTTCCTCATTGATATAAGTAAACATATTTTGCCCTTCCGCTTTCATCAGCTGCATTTCTATTATTCTCTCTATTTACGTATACGTTTTTTATGTTTATGTAATCTCTTTGATCATGACTTTGCCTTATTTGTGAGATTGGTAAAACATGAAACTTCTTTGTTAGACGAATTCATCCCTTGTCACCCACAAGAATAAGGTAAGTGTTGACTAAATATCAACAACGTGTGTGGTCACAAAAGAAAGTAAACACGTTCTCAAATGTTTATATAAAACGAGGATGCTGAAAGTAGGTGCAAAGAGTCGTTTGAAATTCTTGTCGACCAACCCTGGACAAGTTCCCAAGTGTTGCCGTTCGTGTACTCATCGGTTTCAGCCTTTATCGGCTTCTCATTTCCTGAATGTTATCGTTATCGGGGATAGTAATACTCGTGAAAGTCTAGCACTAGGAAATGCACATACAGGGGCCCCATCTATATTCCAATCATGATTCTCCTTTATTTTCTCTCGACTATACTAGAAGGACGAAAGGGCTAACACCTTAAATTATCTACTTCTATGATGCAAGGCAATGAAGAAATTGCGTAAATTCAATTTGTAGTTAAATTTAATGATGATTGTACGTATGTATTGTGAGCAAAAACAAAAGAAAACCAAATTCCATTAAATGGAGTTGTTTTTTCGTTTTTAACATTTCAACACATGCTATTTGTGCATTTGAAATGTTTCTGAAAACTGGTGAACGAGTGTTGCTTCGACTTTTCAATAAATCTAAATCCGGCATAAATAATTAGGTGTCTAAGTAAATAGCGGCACAACATGCATGCATGTCAATTACGTTAAATTTTGTTTAAATTACACTATCGTTTATAAACATCTCTAAAGTGTCGTATCGCAAGCACGCTGCTGCAGTGCTGCTGCATATCTGAGTTTCTTTTGCGTTCCTATAATATTCTTGGATAAAAAAGAAACGAAGCACATCAGTTCAAAGAAACGCTCGTGTGTAGTCGTCGGCACGACTCTTTCCTAGGCACTTTCGTATTTTTATCTCGACTTGGACCGTAATTAAAGTCGTAATTAATGAATCGCTTCGGCTCTATATCTGTACCAATAAAATAAAGTGACACTATCACTATAGTTAGTTGGCCGTCGTCGTATTGCATAGCAAACACGAATTGAAATTTCAATAACGCAGGCACTGCAGTCGCTTTTCCAATATCTTTCCACATACGCCGGCATGCGACAAATACCTATATTTCAACATGATAATTTATGCAATAAATATTTCCAGCGACGTTTATAAGAGTCGCTGGAATTGACGCCCATCCCCCGCAGTATTGCAAGACGGCGACGGTGATGGGTGTCTGTCTGCAATATCTACTCAATACTGCAATGTGGGATTCGACATGAGATTGGCGTTCCCTCCACACGCAACTGTCAATAGTGAATTCACTTGCATAGGCCTTCGATGACGACAACTATAGCGAACGCGCGTATTCGCCACAAGTTCGCAGTCGCACGAGATTCCTCTTATTTGAAGATTGATCTGAATAATGCATACCTCTTATCTCTCCGAGTGCTTTGAAGTTTACATCGCATAAATTCAGGCACAACACTGTCATACACCGTCAGTTGCGCGATTGCGTGCCACGTTTGAAATTTACCTTTATATCTCCACTTTACAAAGGGCATGGAGCCTGAGTAGTTGTCAAAGAATTGAAATATTTCTCTATTCATAGTAAGGGAAGGTATATTAATACGAGGAAACTGCAATTTTCATTAATTTCTCAAATAAAATACAGAATCCTCATTGGTGTAAGGACCTATATCTGTAAATACTTGTGGGGAATTTTAGCTCCTGAGTAGAAAAATTCACCCGGGTTAATATAATGGAAAAAGCGTGTTAAAAATGTTATCCCTGTGATCCCCGGAAGCAATATTCTGGATATTTCCGAGGAATTATCGGCTTTCCCTATATTCAGAACAATTGTGGAATGTCGATAATGAAAATTGACACAATTTAGCCGATAGCACGCTTCTTCGAGCTCGGAGCTAAGTTAAGTTCATTTTAACACGTTGAAGCTTACCCGCACTAAAAGCTGAAACTCGAAGTTATTTTGACAAACATTTTACTTTGATATAGGTGGTATAACCACAACTGCCTTGACTTGACGAAGTGATAAATGCAACATTACCTTGTAAACGAAACACATTTTCGTTAGCTTGGACAAAAATGAAAAGCGCACCTTATTTTGGCTTTCATGTATAATGAAAAGAAATAAACGGTGTCATAGCTCGATATGGAACACACATTTTGGGTTACAAAAAGATCCATTGTAGGACATGGTTTAACAAAAGGGCAGATGGTGAAATTGACAATCCATTTGATATTTTGAGTTTTTACGCTTGAATAATAAAGTATAACCAAAGTTGTTGCTAGGGCTGGGGTGCTAGAATTGCCTGTAAAAAATGCACCGACGAAATTGATTTTATGCAGAAAAAATGCGTACATAACGCATCTATAACCATTCTGTATGAGGATTTTTATTACACACCCCTATATTCTATGAATACCGAAAAGCTTTTCGTCCAAAATTATGGCATCTATTCATAACGTATAACAACAAAAACTATCGAGACTTTATGACTGCAGCATCGTTAAAGCAGACGCGCGATACGCATCCAGGGCGTCGATTTTGTAAATTTTAACGATTATATAGACGACGATTTCGACTTTTATCTGGTAATTTTTTGCCCAAAATACGAGCCTGGTGAAATTTTGTGATACACCACGGTGCAGTGTAGTCGTATATGCAATAAACGAATCCCATGGAATAGCTTTGTGGAATAACCCCAACGGGAGTCTGAAGTTATCTTGTGGAGGAGGTGCAGAAATACAAAAGCAGCATTGAGGTAACCGGATGTTAAGACTATAAATTAGGTACCAACGTCTCTCGCTATTATTAAGGAATTTTCTCCTGCGAATATTGCACCAAGTCTTGCGTTCACGCACCCTCGCAGTCACTAAATCAGCTAACAGAATAGGAACAGGAATAACCTGGTCGAAAATTTCAACTCGTAGCCGAGGATTACGCCTAATTCCTAATACTAGAGGTCCACAAGTTGTATATCTGCCCGGAACACATTTAAAAATGTTCGCTATTGGATTTATAATAGGATTTTGGTGATTAGATACTAATAAAATGAGGTTCCTTTCAAGTTGGCCCGAAAACTGAATCAATTCTTTATTTGTACATTGCCGAAAACATGTCAGGTTGAATTATTAATTGAATCGTAATTAGCATGGACCAAATTTAGTAAAGTTTAATTTAAATTACATGCAAATGAGGTTAATGAAATATGAAATTTCATTTTGATCCCAAAGGCGAGCGCGTTACAGTTATTTTGATTAATATTACATTTCTGACTATGTAATTTTGTCGGCATATAGCAACTACTTTATGCTTACCAGACAGAGCCGAGAGTCTATATTAATTATTTTTATGAATAATAAAATTTACATTGAAGAATAAAAGGAATTGCTGCTGGCATTTACCAGTGCGAAATGAGTGAACCCATGTTATAGTTTCCAATTGGGGGACATAATTGCGGGCAATATGTTAATCAGATACTTGGCAGTAGACTTTTAAACTTTAACAAATTGAACATTGGAACGAAAAACTACTCGAAGGCGAAGCATAAAGCTCCTTAACAAATTAATCTCCTCAGGCAAATAGGAATATGAATGAGTTGGCTTTATCTGGCCCCGGTCTGGGGATGACTTGTATGTCGTGTGCATTGAATGCAATGATTACAGAAGAAGTGAGTTAGTGACTTTATCGTTTATCGTATTTATCAAGCTGCGGTCGGAAATGTAGTGTACATTCAATGGACAAGCACCCCGCGATCTATGCCGCCATTTTGAATAAATAACAAGTACGAAGGAACCAGCGAATGTCGGGGGTGCATATTTTATAAACATAACCACATCGACGAGAGAGTTAGCTTTCTAACTCGGTTAAGATTAGCTTGTGAAATTTAAACGATTTTAGCTGAATTTCCAACACGTTTGCTTTTCGCACATCCGTTGGTTTCGTACTTGCGCTCTGGTTAGGCCTCGTCCGTTTCGCAAATATGTTTGAAATGTTTCGAAACGTTGAGATTTGTTATGCAAAGGTTTTTTTGGCGGGCGTTTGCGTCTAAATGCCCTCGATGGGGTTATATGAAATTTGGCGAAATTTACGCTCGCACACAAGGCATAAGTGCAAATATATGTGCACGTTATGCAAATTGATATTTCGACTGAGGCGGCTTACAGAACGACGTCGACTTTTATTGAGATTGGAGGACTGGGGCCAACAACTTTCCACCCCATCCATATCGCCGTCGTTGATGCCACATATTTATTTCCGTTCCTCGGATTTCCGCATTTCCGTTTTTTCTCATCTCTTCGCATCCGGTCTGCTCGCATCGTAAAACAAAAACATTTCCTTTGTGCCTTTCATAACTTTTACGAGAAAGTTTACAAAGGCTTTCGCTAAACTTTGAATCGGGAAACGAAAAAAAGCTTAACTAAATGGATAGATATCTCCAAACAAGGAAATTTTTGGAACAAAACGAATTTTCTCGGACCTGAACAATATAATAGCGATTATGAGCGAACCGCAAGAGAGCCGGATTTCTATACAAATATAGTTGAATGGGGAGATAATGATCAATAGAATGTATCTTTGCAAACTATAAACGATCCGTTGAGCAAACTAGCACTAGCGCAACATGAATAAAAGCCAATCCCAATCGCAATATCTTCAGGGGGTTATATAAACTTTAGCGTATAATACCTACATCGTCTTGTTACCCAAACTTACTTTTGCCACAGCATCTCGAATATTTGCTCGGGCATATCTATGTCGCATATATCTTGTTATTATATGCATGCATTTAATTCCGGGATACATAATGTAGGTACAAGATATTATTATAAATGGAATCCGCGAGTTAACGAGCAGGCGAAGAGATCTTAGCCCTTGCGCTCACATTGTGAGCGTACATTTCTGCTGTCGCCGGTTGTTTGACGCTTGTTACGTTGTTACCGCTGATGTCTCTCATTACAATCTACTCCGGATTTAATTGTGTACTTGAAACTAAATAACAACGAGTTTAATCGTTCCATGTTTGCTCTGGAATGGAATCCTCTGCTTTTGTATGTACAGCTACATAGTTATACGTTACGCTTATCATTTGAATAACGATTTTACTATGCTTTATGAATCAGTCGTAACTTTGAGTTGAGAATGTTTAGATCAAACGGAATAAAATTAAGAAAAGCATTAAAAATACAATTTCATCTTTCATGTTATTACATATCTTTCAAGTAAACACTTGGGGATTATATCAAAACAGTAATGATAGATCCTTTACTTTCCAATATTGATCGGTTTTCTTAGAGCTTTGAAAGCAATGAAATATGATCAGGAAAAGTTAAAACATGCATGTATTCTTCTTGTATGTATCGTATGTATATTGTACTAACATGAAATCAAGCATATCATATTTGACTTACAAAGCCTGTCTTTTATCCTTCGCGCTATTCGTTCCTAAACTATAATTTTATTCCCACGACGATTCGAATACGTATTTACATGATGACTTTGACATTTTTCACGTTCTTTGAATGCATTTTATGTGTCGATACGATTAGATGTTATTCTTAACGCATATTTAAAAGTATTTACCAACAATGTGTTTATTTACTATACGTTTCGCAACGGCAGATTTGACTTTTGTAGGCATTTATTTCGTTTTTCATGTTTTCGTAGTTAAAACATACTCAAAGCTTTGTCTGCATATCGAATGTAAATCGATATTCCGATATTATTGCTATACGGTTACAAGATTTTGTTTATGTTCGATTTGTATACATATTTTCATTTGATATACAAATTGCTGTTTCATATATTCGTTTCGATGTAGATACATGCATATGTTTGTTTATCGGTAATTTTGAAATATTTGTTTTTCAACTCGTACTGATTTGTTCATTCATATTGATATTGAATATGCACTTAGTTCACAATATTTTAAACCAAACGTTTTAAATATTGAAGTATTTCTTTGTCTTTTACTTTTAAGTACTTTTATGGTGTTTTATGTTTACCTACAAATACCAATATTGAAAATGCATTAATAAATTCGAATATTGATGGTAAGTTTACGCATTGTGAATTTAAATGAGAAAAATAAATTATTAGAAATACAATATTTCACCGAATGATTCTCTGATTCCCAGTTGTATCCGCACAGAAAGCAGCTTAGATTTACTCATATGCATGTGCTTATAAGACACAAGTGATGTGAAAGAATGAATCAATATTGAAATGTATAATTTAGCAAGAAATTATGCTAATGTCTCATCCATAATGCAGCTTGCTGCATGAAGTGCCATTGTTCTTCGTCCCCATAAAGAATCAATAATTAACGACGTTTACTACAAAACGCGTAAATTGAAACGAAAATTAATTATTATTCCTTATAACGCCAAGCCAAAGCAGCGCCCAACGTAGCGCAACAAACGTTTAATCGATTCGAATACAATTACTAAATCTTTACGGTCAATTGTGTACTAATAGAATAATTTCTTCATTTTCAGGTAAGAGTATAGACAAGACACTACAATACCGTCATTTGTCTTCGTCGGATTGACAACGTGCAACATGAACATGAGGAAATTCATTCTCACATCGCATACAAGAAAGAGTCGTCTTTCGCTGGTGGATTAACTTTAGACATCGGAGAGACATTGAGGATTCACAAAGCACGTTCCGGAAACACTGTAAAAACATTGCAGGATTAGGTGTACTCGACACACAAAATTAATTTGCCAATTTGTCGCATTTCGAAAGCGTTTATAAGCCCTCTGGGGTTCGACAGCATGCGTCTTCAAGGTCTGCAGGAAGTGGGTGTTGTTAACGTGCATAACACATCCGTCATATTAAGTCACAGTTACATATGTTGACACACCTTAACTGGGACGCCAGTTTTTCTTCATGCATGTGCATATTTTGACGCCCTCGTGCGCGACTAGCCGAACCGTAATTTATTTGAATTATAATGGGGCATTCGTTGGGTCGTTACCTTCGGTACCTTCTAAACTTAAATTACATTGTAGTTGACACCTAGCACCTGCTCCTCTTACTCTTCTCCTTCAGTTCTTAAGCGGGTTTTATGTTGCTATAGCAATATGTCTTTCGTCGTCGCTGCGCCGAGAAAATGTAAAACGCGACCGAATTTAATATGGTTCTCGCCTTCTCGTAAAATATAGCCAGCCACGAAGTTTGCTATAAAACTATCGAAGAGATGATTGATCAATTCCACTTCGCAACAAGTTTACCTTATGACGGAAAGTGGAAAGGTGTAGGAGTTTAATTTCCACTCGAAATTGAGTGAACAAAAGTTGGTATGCGCAATATAAATCTATTTTTGAAATAGTTAAATAGATTAAATTTTATTGGCAGCCGTTGGGAATTGAAAAGCATGACACGACTTAACATACGCTCTAATGGAACAAATAGCACGATGTCGTTTA
>JARJDT010007018.1:0-14756 GCA_030264655.1 Leptusa sp. GC000079
TTTTGAAATGAATCCAAACTATATATGCTTTTCCAAGTTTTAAGTGTTTTAAGTCTGATTAAAGAAAATTAGTCCAAGTAAAAAGAAATATTCAATTAAAAGATTAAATAATTTCTCTTAGAAACATACTAAAAGTTATGCTATTTAAAGAGCTGTTTAATTTGTTTAGACATCTGTAATTATCCCAATTACCAACAAACTTCACTATTCAAAACGAATCTTTGCAAGCAAAGGTAAATCTTTAGTTTGAACTTTCACAATGTTTAATTTCTTAAATTTAATTGAAATTTTCTGACCCAATTACCCTGCCTGAGCACATGTTAAAATACATGTTCTTGTATTGGTAACATTGTTAAGACTTGTAAATTTAAAGCTAACATCCGCATGATAACGTGCAGTGGCAGAAGGCACATTACGAAACCGACCAGCAGCCGAAAACTTTTTGTTTGTATGTGTGATGTTTACAATTTTTTGCTTTGCCTTGCCTTATTTCCTTCCATCATTCCTTCATCTCTACCACTCGACGCCTCTCGTGCAAACCATCCGTTTTACAACTTGATCTATTTTTAATAGTCAACACGTGTTGCTTTTGCTTTTTACTAGTAATGTTGATGTGCACTTTCGGTAAAAAGATGAAAAAAATTAGTGAGACGCATTCGTTTCACGTAATGTAACAGCGATGTAATTTGGAATTATTTATGTAAACTAGTGGAGAAACTGTTAAAAAAAACGTAAAAGAGTTGTTTAATGTGCACAGTAATAAACGAGATAAATGATGAATGTTGGTATCTGCATGTCAACGAGGTGTTGTTTATAAACACATCTCACATCCTAACCATCTTTTATCCTGATGGCTTGTATAGCATTCGATTTGCTTTCCACAATTGGCAACAAAAGCATCGCTAAATTGGATTGAGCGCACACAAAAAAGAATGGAAAAAGGCAAATACTACTTTATGTAGTGCCCATAATAATGGCCATCTGTCGTATTATCATGATACAAGTACAATATTATCAGAATTTATTCTGGAAGCAACAGACGTGCGCGTTCTCAAGTTATTTTCGACTTGCAATAACTCTTCTTTGGTAATAAATAAGATTAGGAAGGCTGTACTGGGAGCTAGTTGTAGTAGCCGTTAGTGCATGGAGTCTTTTTGGCAGGCTGGTTGCGACAGAGAGAAATGGCCACAAAGCGCACCAACGAACAAACCAATAAGACAATACAAAGCTTGCCCAAATTGTGTAGGCGAAATCGTGCCGAAACCGAAAAAACTTG
Source organism: Leptusa sp. GC000079 (assembly GCA_030264655.1). Lineage (NCBI taxonomy): Eukaryota > Metazoa > Arthropoda > Insecta > Coleoptera > Staphylinidae > Leptusa > Leptusa sp. GC000079. The sequence continues at coordinate 1,277 of JARJDT010007018.1, forward strand.
AAGGAAATTAAAACACCTTGTATGGGACAAGTCCGAGTCAATTTAATTATATTTAATTCGGAAAATTTGAAGCCTTCCTTTTCACGTTTTCCCATTTCTTTTATCCTAATAAGGACTATTAGATTTGCCACTTTCTTCTAAGATACTAACCAGTAGTGTGTCATAATATGGTAAAAGTTCTGGGTAGACAAGTACGTCATAATCCATTTTTTCTTTGCTTCTTTGTTCCTTGCTGTTGGTTTCTCGTTTCTTCGTCAGTCACAACTCGCAGTTGTCGTCGTCACTGATATGTGCTTCTGCAGGCTTCGTATAGATATAAAAAATATAACGAAGGCAAAAAGCAGTAGAACAATGTAGAAGTGGAAAAAAGACACGTGGAGATAGATGATGACTCCGAGAAGAGATAGACACAAAGAGCGAACCGACACAAGGATGGCTAGCTAGCTGGATAGAACACACAAAGCCTCTCCCGAGTAAAAACTCAATTTGTATTCGCCGGTTCCGGTTCACTTCCTCGTTGTACGACTCCCACAACCGCGAGTAACGTACATCAACTGAACTGAACACACCGAAAAAGCTCGCGGAAAAGCTCAAAACGCGGCTCTCGGTACTGTTGTGTGGACGAAACTAAAGCGAAACTGAAAACTGGTAACTAACTGTGAGGCATGCCGATGTTTGTTTATGCTATCGCCGAGCAGAAGTAAAACAGACCTCATAAGTTTATAATAAACGCTCGTCGTCGGTCTTTAAATATAGAATCATTGATTGAATGGAATAAGGAATCGACAGCAGTTCAAAACAAGCGCAACAAAAAACATCAAACATGCATCACAAAGAAAGGACGGGAAACAAGAGGAAAGCATTGCTCAATGTTACATCAGAAAAAGTCTTCCTAATTTTAAAATATTGGAGGAAAAAATAGTGGAGGAAAGCATGAGAAATTCTTCAGTGGTTCATTCGATTATGGGTGCCATTTTTTCATGCTTTCTCTATTTATTTTTGAAATTACTTGTTAACCTTTGCAAATATACATTACAGCTTTGCTTTTTGTGTTTTTTATTTTCACGGCAGACAGTTTTTTGCGCGCATTCTGACTCGGAGTGTGTTTGTTCAGTTTATTCCGCCGTGTTTTTCCATTTTAGACTTTCCTGTTGTTCGTTTTTTGCTGGAAATATATCTGTTTGATATCAAAGTTCGCGTAGTACATTCCAATCGGTTACGAGTTGCGCCTTCAAATTCAATTTGCCGCCTCTGGCCTCTGGTCTGGCTTTCTGATGGCCTGCGATTTATTTAGCCTCTTCAATAATTCCCAACAATTGCAAATATACGCTTGGCCTTCGTATTACACAATTGCGGCGTGTAAATTTCAATTTCTAGATTTCCACCTACGACTTTTGTGCTGGAACACCCAACATCACACATACGTTGAGCACGTGTCTTACACGTTGGTTCGAGCGTAAATAACTTTGCTACTCCATAAATCACGCGCACTTTTCTTTAGTTAACAACCTTTTATTGTCGTTTTAATAGCGCGAAATGTCTTTTATAGTTCGTCGCTCGTCGTCGTTCGTTGTTCCCGTGACTTTCCAACGCCTAAACTCCAAAGAAATTCTCTGTTGAAGCACAAAAAGTCGACATTCAGTCTATCCATATAGCGTTTTCACTTTAACCGTTACGTGCTTGCCTTTTTTATGCATAAAAAGCTACAATATTTGCATTTACATATTATCTTGATGGTTTCTAGATACGTTTCGAATAATGGTAAATAATAGTCAACTCACATCGATTGTGCATTCACCTTTTTTAAACCAAAACAGAACCGAATTTCAATTACAACAGAAATATTAGAAGACCAGTTACATTTGATCACCCTTTATAAAAATAACAATGAAATATTTATAGATCCAACACTGGTGTCAGACGTAGACGATGTAATTTTTTCACATACTAGTAATGTTCCTAAAGTTGTTTTCTTTTTCAAAAAGTACTTAAAGGGTTGAAAGTCGTCTACGACGATGTCGACGTCTTATATGTGAGTTTAAAGGTCGTGCACGAAATTCAGACAATAAATAATGACCTCCAGCGCTCCAGCCGACCAACCATCAGCCATCTGAATTTTTTCAAACTATGAATACTCTGCGTAATTGTTTTTCACGATTAGTCACTATACTATTTTTATAATTCAACGAAGTCCGAAACCGCATAGACTCATATTTTTCCAAAACAATCAATATGTTCCAGTCTAATTTATTTATATGATAAGTGTTGTGTTATAAGTTTCAAACTCATTACTTGACCGTTATAAATTGTTGCTTGACGTTCATTACTTTTTATTGCATCAGTTTTGTGCTGCAAATGCAGGAGCGACTCTGCTGTCTGGCTCATGTAGATGGGCAAGTTGTATAATAAATACCAAATTGTTTATATCTTACTTAACACCAAGCGACACGGAACGCATTAACAACAGTAATTTCGGTAAGCGTTGCGCTTTACCTTCACAATCCCCTCTAAAACCAGTGCTACTTGCACAGTTTTGGGTTTGAGTTTGCCGTGGGAAATTACGACCATGCAATGTACATTAACTTTCTTAATGCACAAATTGCTTCTTTTTCCTCCTTCTAGTAGGTACTAAAAGTTACATATTATATGATAAAGCTGAACATTATATAAATTCCGAATTAAAGCTTAAGACGCCGAAGGAGGGACGAAAAGAAAACGAAGGACCTCGCAGGCATCATGCAAAGAAGTATAGATAGATGTGTGCTATCACAGGCATGGTATTCCCAACTCGCCAAGTATGCCAACAATTATATTTTAATTAAAATAGTTGCAGACTGATAATTAATTCAATTCCCACATTTCCCACTCGAAATTTGTGTTCGTGTCAGGACTGCGACTGCGATGCCGAGCAGACTTTCAAAATATTACACTAATATAAACATATTATTCCCCGAGCGCTTTTATTTAATGAAGTTTTATATTTTATAAACAAAAGAGTTTTGACCTTTCTTCAAGTAAGTATATTAAGTAGTTTTTACAAATAAGGACAAAAAGTTTAGTCTTCGTGGAATTTGCGCTTGCGAGTATAGCGTTTACTTTAAGGCAATGTAATTTCGTTGAAATGAAACACAATGCAAAAAGTCGCCTCTTATCAGCACCACGATTATGCATTTAGATGTCTAGTTTATTCCGTCGTTCAATGTCCGCACCAATATACAGGATGTTGAATTCTGATTAATAAATTTTCCTCAAAAACCAGACGCTTGCAAAAAAACTTATCTAAGCCAATCTGCGCTTTTATTTTATTTGCCTCCCTTGTATCTTTGAGCAAATAACTAAATATATGCTAGTTACATGCATGACACGTAGTATTCTGTATAGTAGACTAATACTACAAGTTGTAGGAGGGTTTTCGGAGTGCACGAGCACAGCATGAAAGGATCGATATGATATGAGGCAACGTTGAATAAAGCTCGTCGCGAACACGTCGAGAAGGGCGAAGGTGGAGGAGGGTGTTCGATTTAACAAGCAAATTAAAATATTGAACAGTGGGGTGTGCAGCACAGTGTATGCTCCACACATGCATTGAGGGCAAATTTCAATAGCGCACTCGTATTGGCATTACCGCAGTTGAACATAACTGCGAAGAGCACGAGGACCAAACCGCAGTGCTCAGGATTCTAGATTTCGCCCGAACTTCTAGTACAACAGGATTGCATAGTGGTGCGAGTCCTATTAAAAAATGGGACGCAAAAAGGGTTCTCGAATGCGCTCGTGTTCGTGTGCTCGTATAGTGGTTTTGTACACTCACCCCTGGCAATGTGTGTTTCTCATGCAGAGCGTTCTGGGCGTTGAGGGCGCTCTCCGGGCTGAAGTACGTCAGGAATGCGCAACCTGTAATCACAACAACAAATCCTCATACACGTGGTTTTCACTAATAACACCCAAAAACAACACGTACGCAATTGTGCAATGCGCAAACACACCAAACTTTAGCGCTCGCGCTCAGGCTTAGAAATTACATTTGCAAACAAGCTCATCATTCTATGCATATATGCGTTTCAATTGCTGCACTTGCAGTGTGTATGCAATTTCCACAAGCCCAAAAGCGATGCTTTATAATGCTCCATAATGCATCAAACTAATATGTTGTTCTAATTAATGTGTCAAGAGTCATCCTTCGCAAATTCATAAAACTTTTATGAATACGGCGTGCGCTAAGAAGTTTGAAGACAAAACTTTCGTTGCATCAACTTATTCACCATGGAAGGCAATTAAATTACGAAAACAATAATATAAAGTTTCAAACGGTACACAATAGTGTCGTTACAGTGGCGTCATTAAATAATTGAATCCTCTTTGTGTGTTCATGTTGACCCATTTCACATTTTAATTCATTCATAAATATGTGCGGAATTTATTTCCATGAATTTTATTCTTATTGTGATGTAACACCGATTATATCCAATACCTTCTTGATGGATGGCGATTGATTGATATTGATAACCATATAATACAGAATACAGGATGGTTTCTAACAATGAAAGAGCTCCAAACGCGTTAAAAGTTGAAAAACGATTGTTTGACGATATGTATTAGAAGTTCTTCATGTTTGAATTGTAGTTTAGGGTTAGATACAGAATGCAACAAAACCTACATAGCAAACGACAATAAAAAAATCATTCCACAATAAGATGGCCTTCTTTTGTGATGTCCCGATGATAAATGGTCGTATCAATTTAAAATATTCCGAATTTATTCAACAAACTGAACAACAGTGAACGCGCCGGGCTTGCGAGCATACAAATGCAAGCGAATTTTATTCCTTACAGCCACACATATCGGCATACAAGTGATAAAACTAGACAGGAATAAGAAAGGACGAAAGCTATTTGTTAGGATAATCCTATTTTATTTTTATTATAATTTATTTTCCTGTGTAATAAAAGCAGCAACGCGGACAGACAGGAAACTCTTTGTGCAAATATTTGTATTTAATTTAAAGGAAATTTATTAAACGATAAAAGTCTATTTAATTTGCTATATTTTAACTATCGTATTTAAATTGATAATAGGCCATTTTATTGGCTTGATGCTTGGTGGAATTGATAGCTCGATCGGGTTTCAGTGTTGAAAATGCATTTGTGACGTCCGGTCCAGGACTAAAGTCAATAAACGACCACTTTACCATACTATACCATATACTATGTCCGCCATACCAAACTGCCCTAAAACTTTGACAAAGAGCACATAAACATTGGCTATTATAGAAGTGCATCGCAACAGCAAACTAAGGCAACATTCTTAAAAAGACAATAACGCTCGAACGTTAAACAAACTTTTAGGACTAATAAACAGAGAAAATTCGTCATTGCTGTAGTAAAATTGTGCCAAGAAAATTTCACAAAGTTTTGTCGATTTAGTACTAGGTGGACGTATTGCTGCTATAGTGAGCTCGTCTCCGGATATTTTAGTACGAAATCAATCATTCATAAACATCACATCGTCCTTATGCGCAGTCAGGGATATAGCGCATTTTATCCTGTTATCGTCCAGCAAAGTGCAAGAAAATAAGATCCTCTACCTACTTTTAGTTATATTGTTTATTTTCCATTTTCATCATTTATATGTTTTTTATTTATTCTTTTTTGCATTTGTTTGTCCTGTCCGTTGCTTTCAACCGCTTCAAGTGTTGAACGAAGAGGAGAATGAAAGTAGGCTTTTGTGTTATATTGTATTTGAGTGTTTCGTGACTGCATTGTTCCATTTCAGTGCAAACAACTACAGAACTGGCACAGTGTGTTGTAGCTTTGAGCTAGTCCTGGCAGGACAACAGCAAACTAAAAGATACGATAAGAACGAACGGCGGTTTGGATATAACCATAGTCTGCTATGGCAAGTCCGGTTAAACGCTTACTTTTTACCAGACCACCTATCTAACTTTATCGATAAAAACCCATCTGTTTACCACCGTCGTGCACGCAACACGACACGCAAAAATAATGTGCAAATAAATGAGAATTATTAACTAATAATAACGATGAACAATGCCAGAATGAATATTCATTATAGTAATCAACGGAAGGAAAAAAAATAGCGCAAAATAAACAATTCGTCCTTTGTTTGCTTCTTTCCTATTAGTCTACGTCTAGCAAGGAAAGTTTCTCCTCATACATACAAAACTTACAATTTACATATTTGATAAGTTAAAGTCAAGTATTATACTTTTCGAAAGGGCAAAACGTGCAAAAGTTAAAAACCGAATTGCCGCTTTGTTCCTATGAGGCTGGTGGGGTAAGCTAACAGCAGGACTCTACCTGTAAGGATAATGCAGTCACGAACACCAATTTCGTTAATTCGATCTAGCAGCGCTAACACGGTAACAGATACGTATAAAACGCCCATTGAATAAAATTCTTATTCCTTACTTACTTACATTATTTGCCCTTAGCCTATTTCTATTGCAAACTTCAAGCAAAGCTACAGCTCCTAACGAAAGTTTAAAGTTAGACATGTCATGTTTGCTTAGCAAGTTAAAAGATTATACGTAGAGTCGTGGCCATGAAGAAGAATAAAAATCGCTGCCGCGGAGAGTGAATGTCAGGTTTATTTATAGATTTAGCCACGTTGATTGTTTTTCGCGTTCGTGCTCTGAGAGGCGCGAGCCTAAGCTATCAGCGAATTGAAACCGATTGGGAGTTGAGTCGACGCAAAGAAATATTATCCATGTATTTTTATTCCTTTCATTTCATCCGTCTATATTATCACACGATCCTTTTATGATGTCAATATGACGATGGTGATTTATTTATGGCACGAGCATATCTTTTTATAGCAACAAAACTTAAATAAATCAGTACTTTTGAGTTGAGAAAATGCGGGGAGCTGGGAACAACCAGTAGGAACAAATTTGAATCGTTCAACTTTTAAGAGCGTGTATACTAAATAAGTTACAAGTTTTATTCTTACATTTTCAATGAACCAAAACTCAAACATAGCCAATAGAAGGGAGGCAAGAATATAAATGATCCATTTTTAATGCATTCGAGATGTCATTATTTCCTGAGTAATGATTGTCTGGCAGTCGCAATTTAATAGTTGACGTCATAAAAATTCGTTAAAATTCAATTAGAACTGTGTAAAACTCCACTTTTACGATTGCACCAGCTGTACCCGAGACTAGTACACCGCATAGTAAAATATGAGCAGGAGTAAAAGGACCTAGCATAGGCAAACGGCGAAATGCGCTCCTGCTTGCTTATTTATTTTTTAATTTAAAATTCGTTTTGTCATACGGAGAGCACAATTACCACTAATTTAATTGAGGACCTCGCCAAACTCGAATAAAATTAAAGGTGTAAAACGTCAGGCAAGCGTAAAGAGTGTGCAAGGATACTAAGGATGGAGGTAGAAAAGCGCCATCGTAAAGAGTTTTGCACCCCTTACATTTGCCACCATCACCATAGCTCACTAACGGTATAATTCAGGTCGCCTTCTCCGTCACAGCCGTTGCTTATGTCGCATAACGAGGAAAATTATGAAATACAATAAAAGCCTAAGTAGAAGTAAAACCGTGACGCTTATTAAAATTAATATTAGAGCGTTGACGCCACAGCAAAGGACTCTCTGACTTATGCTAGCTTAATCCTTCTTCCTATATCTACTGGATGATGCATATTTTAATTTTCATTTTTTTACTTAAAAAATTGTATTTTTAATATTCGGCTAGTTTGCTTGTAGTTTTGAATCAGTTTATTTCAACCATTTCCTCGTTATACTTTTGCTTGCCCGTCTCTTCTTATGTTACGGCCAGGACGAAGACGACGACGAGAATAAATGTTGGAAGTTTTATTTTATATGGTGTACAAGTGCGTATATAATGCAGAGTGTGCGGTTGACGGGACGCTTATCGTTAATCATACAGCCCTCCATGACCTACGGCAACGTCGTTTTTCGCTTTTCACGACGCACCCTCAAATCCACTAAGAAACGCCACCGAAATGAGCGAAGTTGAGTATATACAACATTAAGGCAACTCTTTTGTCAAATGTGTGCGCTTTATCTTGTTAATTCACATTTTATAAAATAAAGTGAGTTAAAAAATGGCAAATTTAAAACACACCAAACTCTTATTATGATATTAATGTAATTAAGATATTCAAGTTAATTTAATAACACTTGGTGTGAATTGTGTTTGCCGGGAAGGGAAAATATCGCATAGTCGCAGATATAATTTCATATAAAAATCTTATAAATCCGCATGTAAGCGCTAACAGGCTGTTTGCGTTCTTCCTTTTCTCGTTTCTTCTCGGGCACTAATATCGAATGACGTTAATAGTGTGTAAAAGAAGCAATTATTTTTGTGGAACAGTTTTATGATGTCATTTGTCTGTTGCCTTCTATCTGGTTTTCATACGTTTCCTTAATTTTTGCCCACTTTTTCACAGAATGCCGTCCGGCTGGTGCCAAATACTTTATATGCTCTGAATTTCCCCGAAAATTAACGACATTAACAGAGAGCCAGCTCACCACTTGGTACAGTCACCTAATATTCAGGGAAATCAATAGTTCGAGTCAGCCCAAAATAAAAATTTAATGCCCTTCCTTCCCAGAAAACATCTCATCCTACGCATCGGTCGCTTCCTTCTTTCTTATCTCGGACATTAAAATAAATGTTGTGGGAAGCCATTGGGGGTCAGCATTTTGATTGCATAGTTAAGACTTTTCTCTTTCGATCTTGGCTGGCTCTTAGTGTAGTTTTGATCCTTTGTCGGTTTGATCCATCTGCAAAGCTTTGCTGCAGAGATGGGCGCACTGTGTACGCGCTTGTAACATGGACGCTTTGGCGCCGTGGCTCCTTTGAGAAGTGCAACGTGACGGTTTTTCCTAAACGACGCCCAGTTTAGGCTTGTTCCGCCATGCTTGTGCTTCGCTGCTGGATCCTTAGACCGTGTTATATCGACCTTAACTTAGATATCATGTTTCGGTAATGCGATTTGGCTGTTGCCTCAATTCACAATCGCCTTCCTAGTGTTTTCTTAACGCCATCAGGACAGCCATGTATCTAATATATGTTTAAGGAATAGGGCAAGTCGTAACTCGTACTCGTGGACAACGCTTCCAAATTATATTCTGATAGTTTTACGTCTCCCTGTATAGAAAGGAACCGGAACAACCTGTTTCCTTTTCAATATTTAAGCAATCCCTCGAGACGGGCCAAAGAAACACAAGGAAATTCATGAGTAACGAATGAAATAAGTTGTGCTTAAATACTTTTGGGGTAACTAGTCTCCGAAGTGTAAAACTTTAGTCCTTTTTTGTGATTTATAAGCTAGGAGACCAGAATAAAAGTTTTAATAAAAAGTGGTTTTAAAAGTAACATAAGTATTCAATTTTTTCTCGAAATTTATATGGTAGAAGAGCAAGTGGTGAAGTATATCCTTCAATTCCGCCAATATCCTGCAATTCAAACCCGAAACTATTGTCTCGATGTGAGTTCCAAGCTGTAGCCTGCACTTTACGTCCTTTTATGCAATTCTTCGAAAATAGGGATTTTCTGTATACGACAGATGCATTCGGTTCTCATTCGGACTTATTCTCGAGTCCTTGTATCTGGTGTCTCCGCATCTTGTGTGCTTTGTCAAACACGGCACGTCGAGACCAAGCGGCGTCTCAATGACTCCCATATTCAAGTCGAGTACACGAGTCGAATGAAGGGTTTGTTGGTTAGACCCGAATTCAGAGAGCATCACAGCAAGCTGGTCCAACTGCACAGACGCTGCTAGACTCCGGAGCTGGACAGGATGGTGACTCTGATTGCCTCAATTGTTGCAATAAGTCAGTTTTAAAGAATTCCCTGTGCCAAGAATCTTATCATTACCAGCTCGACTATCTGCAATGTGCATAGGGTAGAGAGAGCCAAAACCTAAACTAGCCACAAGCCATCTGGATGTGCCATGCTCTTGTTCGATATCGTGGCGGCGATAGAGCGTGAAATGAGTTAAAGCGGGCAAGACCAAAGCAACCAACTTCATCCAAATGTAAAATGCTCCCTCCTGCTATATCTATAACTTCCAATAATTCTAGAACAGTGCGAGAGCAATTTCTACTTGTTGACTTTTGGAAAACAGTCAAATTGTAAAAAGGACTGCTTTGCTCGACTGGCAGCCAAACTAGCTTAACTCGCAAACGAATAGCGGAAAATTGCCGGGGACTCAAGTTGCTCGGCAAAATGAACGTATACATGTATAACCGAAATAAAATAGAAGTGCAATTGCATTATAGATTATACAATTCAAACTTTCAGTCTTTACTTTCTATTCGAGAGAAAATATCGCCAGAAATTGAAGGTGCAGCTAGCGAGTAACTTTATAGAGCGAAACAAACGAAACCCGAAACTTGAGACACTGCAACATTGTTAAAATAGGAAAAATTTGTACACGTAGATATAGTGCAACCTTGCTTGGATGTTTCACTTTATGTTGGACCTTAACGAGTTTCCAGGACAAGTGCCAAGAACCAAAAAGCTTCGAAGAAATCACATCAAACCGAGAAAACTCAAGCCAAGGAAGCAAGAATAATTTTATATCTTTTATAATAGAGAGTACAGCAAAAGACGAGAATGCTGCAGAACTTTATTAAATTCCCTTATAGCGCAATCAATACTGGTAGATGAATGAGATAAAGATAATTTTGCGCAATTTTGTCGTCTTAGCAAAATCTTAATATCATAATTAAATTAAGCACTTGAAAGTGCAAAAAATCCTATTAGAAAGATGCTTGTCCTTTCTGCGTAGAAAAAGTGTCATAAATTGTGATATAACCCGAGTAAACTTTATTTATTACCCACCCAGCCACACGGCCACCTTGTTGTTATCATGCGCTTTTACGACGACGACGACGGCCGTAAAACATCAAAAATATTAAACTGAATTGCATTTACACATACAGTCAAGCGCAGATCTAGATCTAGACAACACGGTTCAGCTCTCTCGCAGACATCATCAGACACAACAGACGCTGGCAGAGCAAACAAACCCATCAGAGAGCCTTTTACCCGAGCAAGCTCCAAGTCTAACTCCTGCTTTTCATCTTTAGGAGGTATATGAGGTGCAAAACTCGACGAAGCAGTCAAAGGCCTCAGTCTGTATTGTTTATACGAGACTAGACGATGCTCGTTGCGAAGCAGTGAAAAGAACCAAAACAACTTATACGCAACTAACTAACGCTCTGATCCTTACGGGAAAGAAGCTTGGTATGAATGAATGCAAGTTGGTTGGAGAAACTGAGGCTTAATTAAACGTGATTAAAACCTCTTCTTCGTGGGAGGGCAACTACACAGTATAAGCATATACAAACAAACCTACATACGGCTTAATAAAGTTGTGCATTGTGTTTACTGAGAGTGTTTAAACTCTTCTATCAACTGGGACGGATTTGTCTTATCTTAGTTTCTCAGTGTCACTTAGAATCCAATTCAAAGCAAGCTTGAAATATTACTGCCAAAGTTTTGCAAGAGCAAAATGCATTTTTTGCGTCAATCCAATATGTACACACATATTCATTTAACACTGAGTTATTAGCAACTACAACCAGGATTCAATTTATAACTGAGTGGAATTTCATGGAAGCGAGTATGCAATATTCAAATTCCAATTACACATCGAATTCCCGTGCATGACATATCTATACAAATACCGTGAAAAAATGTTATTCCCTTTTTGGGTTTCCTAATTGTTTACTATCTAGCACTATGTTTCGGAATAATAAAAATAATTGCTTTTATGTGAGGCATTGTGCCCGGCGCATTCACATTAGAGCTATTGAGAATGATCAATGATTCTGAGAAAATGACAGATGCTGTCGTTAGCATCCTGTATTTGGTAGTGTTATATTTTTGAAAATCAATATAGCATAAACTGGCCGTAGAGAGTACACACAAATTTCATACAGAAAAAAATAACTGAACCGAACGTAACGCAACCAAACCGTATGCCTGCTCGTACTCTCCAATCGAAGCATAGCAGCGTTATTCGTTGTAGAAAGTGGAGCTCGAAAAATCATGGACCCGTGTCGACATTTAAATATTAATAATGTTGGGGGAACGGTGAGTGCATAGCTAAATAACTCTCTGAATAATCCAAAATCAATATCGATCTCGCCGCTTGCTTGTTGGCGCTGCCATACATAATAAGGATGGCAAACCGAGAATTCGGAGGAGCAGGAAGGAGGGAAGTGAGGATTATAGTTGAGGACCGTTGGTAATAATAGCACGTGCATAAGTTATTAAGCACTCAGCCGACATAAGAGGGTTGCGGGCTGCGAAAGAAGAAGGATGAAAACGGATGAGTAGGACAAAAAGTATAAGAAGTGAAGGAGTGAAGCTGACTAAAAAGAGTACGTATGAATCTTGCGAAGATTTAGTTTCCATCTAAACTGTGTGCTCCTCATCCAAATAACATTTTGCCATCCTTTTGCTACCGCACAGCACACCTTGCGATTTCCCAATATCCTTATAGCGACTTAACTTCGTTGTATTTCAGAGGATTTTTTAAAGCCTTTTTCAAGAAACGCAAACGCAGAACGCAAAGAAACAGGACAAAAATCGGAAGTGGAAACCGTGTAAATATTTATGACAAAATAATTTATTTCGTTTCATTCGCGTGCATTGTTGCGCTGAGTATTTTTTGCTTGGATGTCTTTGTTTATTAAAGAATATTCCAACGTTTTTGGAGGGCAATTAAAATGAATGAAAGGAGGAGCGAGTTCATTAATTCTTATTTATGCAGGAAGAGTTCGCCCCTAATCCTAATTAGAAACGTCACGAAATTATCCAAAAGCCCTCTACGTCTACCGTGTTCTATTGTGAGTGTTTCAATTATGCATAAATAAGATACAGAACTGGAAGTGGAACTGATATAAGTAAAAGATTCATTTATTTCATTCCGTATGCTATGTAGTTGTAAGTAAAATTTAGGTGGACACCATTCAACTTAATTTAAAGTTGCGACAATGAAATACTTGCCCGGTGTGCGCATGCAAGAAAAATGAATTAAATCTGCACGTGCGGGTAAAGGACACATGAGCACGTTTATCTTACATTTATATTTAATAAACTTGAGGAAGGTAAATTTTAGTTTGTACGATGTTAAAGTTGCGCCAACTTTTAGAGCCAAATTACTGGTACATTTCTTAAAAAATTCTTCTTGAAATATATGTTATTGTATTGTGTAAGGGGCAGGTTTGCCTACATATTACATTGTACCTACCTTCTTACTATGAATAGGTGGTATGTTATGTATACATTGTACAGGACGCAGGATTCAACAGTAATGGTGAACTTTGTAAGCTAGGCACATAAAACTCGCTTAAAGTTTCATATGCATAAAACGTAGTTTTACTATGTACAAGTACAACAACCGCAATATTATCTGCAAATTGAACTGTTTTAGTTTTAGTTGTCTGTAATCCTTGAAGACTA
>JARJDT010007054.1:0-11196 GCA_030264655.1 Leptusa sp. GC000079
ATTCTATTACTTCTTTTAATTTTATTTCAAATTAATTGAATAAATAAATACATCTTTGACGATATAAAATGTCTTGACAATAAATTGAATTAACTGTTTAATGGCATTTAATTATCCTTCTTATTCGAAAGGATTTATTAGGCGGAAGTTATTTTTTTATTCGATTTATTAAGAACTAAGGACTGCTATGGATTTCTCAAGGAGTGTTACTTGAAAATATTTATTTAATACAGTTTTACTTTCTGATCATATGTATAATGTACGCATACTTATAAGAAGAAATAGGGCAGATTTCCGATGTCGATGAAATTTAAAATTCAAATAACTCAAAAACTAGGAAGTTTTTGAAAAATACATATAAGGACATTCGCATAGAGAATTAAATTCTTTTCATTTTTGCTCCAAAATGCATATTTCATGTTGAAAATTCGAATTTTCGTTTACTTGACCTCACGCAGCCAATACTCCAACGAAACCGTAGTTTTGTGTAGCCCCTACACGTCTACTTTATTTTATTGAAATAATTTATTTTATTATGAAACTTTATTTATTTGACCTGAAAATAGATAGTTGTATGAAGAAATTCTATTTATAAGTTAAAATATTTTAGTAAATGGCAAACTATTTTCTATTTAATTAGTTATCCCGCTATTTTGGCAAGCCATGGCAGTTTACAGTTATAGCAATTGTTTTATTGCATTGAATTACAATTGCGAATCTGTTTCACAAACAATTCAAAGCACTAAATATTAAACGCTAACTGCTTCTAAATGAACATCTCGCTCAATATTGTGCAATATTCACTTCAGAAACAAATTCAACGTTCAAATTACAGCACTGTCATTGAGTTTGTTGCAATAAAGTACCAATAAAGTTTGGCACTTTACGTATAGAAATGAAAAAAGTCTAAGTTTAGTTTTGATAGTTTCGGAAACATTTATAGTTTAGTAGGTACACTTAGCAATTTCGTGCGGGGTGCGTGTACCTCAACCGCACTTTGTAGGCCACGTGACTACTACACAGTCCTGGGAATTGTGCTCAGCGGCGCGGCTAGGAGCTAGGACTCGCAGGATAATAAGTAAACCCCTGCTGCCGGCGGTCGCGTCGCTGATGCAAAGGTAATAGCGCTCGATCTACGTGAATTCTTAATGTTTCATACAAAGTGTTCCAAATAAATTAATAAATATTTGAAAACAAGTCAAGAAAAGTAAGAAAATCTTGGGGAAAACTGGCTTGGACAGCCCTGCAGAGCTTAATAACCCATAGTCGTGGCGAAAATGTCGAAGTTAAATAATTTCCGGTCGCTGGTTTGGTGTACTTATAGCCTGCACGGCCACAAATAGGGGTACGCACAGTGTCCTCATGGGAATGGGAGGATATAGGGGAGGTTGTTCCTGCAGGACCTCAGGTGGCTACACATCCGTTACCTTCGTTATCCAGCAACTCTTACTCGATTCATATTGTTGTAAATTACGCAAATTTCAAACATGTTCAATTTGGAGGCAAATTTAAGAAATTTGCTTGTCCGATTTGAAAAATGCACCTGCTCACTATTATGAAGGTTGAAGCGAAGCAGAACCGAAGAATACGAGTAAGGACGAAACGCAAATCATTAGCATAATAACATTTTAACCATATCGCTGAATATAGTCTGTTAGCACTCATCTTCCACTGCTTGAGAAGCGTCGAGTATGTGAAATTTAAATTTTACTTCCATAAATACCTTCGTAATGGCAGTCGTAAATTTCATAATTTCCCTTTCAAGTGCTAAGGAGCTAAGCCACGCATGGATTTATCACCGACAACTATGTGTATAAAGTCGAGTTATCCTGCATAATGTGTTGCACTATAAAATTTCATATTTATTTCGATTAGTACGAATAATAGCAAGAAATAAAACGCGTCTGAAATTGAATTAAAAATGAAGTGTGCTGAAATTAATTTCGTTAGACTAAGCCAATAAAGCCAATAAGCAGTAAAATGCGGTTAGTTACAAGCTCCAACATCGGGCGTAGCAAGCTTAGCACGAATCGAACAGCGAACAGGAGTAAGGACCTTCCATAAAATTGTGATTTTTACGATCCTAGCGCGCCGGTTTCCTTCAAGTGGGGAACAATAAGCGTCAAATACCGGCAAGCCACTTTAGTCACCTCGGCAACTCCGGGTGTCCAAAAACCCGCATTTTAATGCCTAGTCCTTAAAGTTCAAACACTCTGAACACTTTGTATGTTTGTAGTTTAGGGGGCACTCAGGGCCGTAAAACACCTACCTAACTAAGAATGAACACGCATAAGGGAGGC
Organism: Leptusa sp. GC000079; assembly: GCA_030264655.1. Classification (NCBI taxonomy): domain Eukaryota; kingdom Metazoa; phylum Arthropoda; class Insecta; order Coleoptera; family Staphylinidae; genus Leptusa; species Leptusa sp. GC000079. The sequence continues at coordinate 2,301 of JARJDT010007054.1, forward strand.
TCTCATTGTGGTCCTGCTCCTTTCTCCCCTGCAATAGTCTAAGTTAGGTTAGAAATTGAAAGATCGCAACTAAGGAATTCGCCAAGGACCAGAAAGGACCAGAAGGCAAGTGAGAAGACTTAAGAATGCCTTTGAGACTTGACCACTAGTCCACAAATTGTTCACACACCTTATGCCGACCAAACCTAACCTAACTTAATCGAACATAACCTAAAAGGTATTAACTAGCTTTACTGACTGTGTGGAAAAATGCGCAACTTTTAAATCCTCGTAATAGATTTAGTGTGTTAGAGTGGTGGTTGCAGAGTTTCAGAAACCGAACAACTGCCCCATTCCAGCGTCAACCCCCATTTAGTGGGGTGCGCCTCTAGCGGATTACGGATATTTCCGGGGTTTCACGCAACAACGGTCACGTCGATGTCGATGCCTTCTTAGCAATGCTCGCAAGATGTAAGCCTTTTCCTATTCCTCAACTCCTCGTCCTCGTCCCAGTGCTCTATGTGTGGATCTGTGCACGCAGTGCCAACATGACCCCAAGCCACCCTCAACCCTTCGCAAACATGGCCACATAAACTGTAGAGCAAGTACATTTGTGTGCAGGACCGTCTTCTTCGGCACTAGTGCCCTACCGTATGCATGCAGGGGAATAACCTATATTTGGCATTCAGGGCTGTCCAAACACGCGTTAGTTGAATAGATAAAGGAAGAGCGATTGCATTTGTTTTAGGGTTGTGTTTAATTATTACTATACGCGAGGCTTGCCGCCTACTTTACTCCTGCTCCTGTTGGTCCTGGTGTACTAGTCCTTGGGAAACACACAACGAGCACGCATAAATCTACCGGTTGAAAGGGGGCAGTAGTGGGAGGACGCGGGAGTGAAAGTGTATTTTTTATTATGCGTGATTTATCTCGACGTGTTTCCGGTTCCGCTTTGCTCTGTTACTAGCAGATTTTTCTTAATTACGCCAATAGAAAATTAGTTTACTCATTTCCAACAAATGCACAATTAGCGCAGCAAATGTGGAAAAAGTTAGATCTTTAAATCCAGGTACGTGCTTTAATTCGATTTCCTCAAGTCCTGTGTGGGGATTTTAAGGATTTACCTAGCAACCGATATGTATCCAAGGTTTATCCTCTTTGCAAACTATTATGAGCAAATAAATGAAATAATAAAAATGTTGAATATTATTGAGGTAGTTTGATATTTTCTTCATGCTTCATTAGCTTGATTTATAAACCTAACAAGAAGAAAATGAGTTGCACTGGTGCTACCTTAACGAATTCAACCTGCAAATTAAGCATTAAACAACTTTGCGCAACTTTAAATTCTCTGCACTTTGCGCTTACTTTTCACTGTTTTGTACAGGCTGGCTAACAATCTATCCGAAAACTTTCAATCATGTGAAACTTGCGCTTCAAGTTGAAAGAAACAACGCGACCGCAATGATAATCCCTTTGAACAGTTAGGTTACCGAAAAACATTTCAAGTATTCAAAGACATTTCACGCTATAAATGTGCAAAGGAACAAATTCAATTCCAATAAATAAATTATAAAATTTCCCGGAAATAAAACAAGCTCACTGAAAATGAAAACACGTTCCATTAGTTTCTTCCTGTTTTTTTTGCCAGCGAGCTTGTTACGTGCTTGCTCCTGTTTTCTTGAACAAATAGAAACGCATACGTCTAAAGATATGAACCTGTCAGATATTTATACCTACTCGCTTCTATTTTATATGTTTTATATCGTTGTACGTATTTGTATAGGTTAGGAAACGTGCTTCGCGTTATAATCAAATAGGGCACTTTCTAGAATCTCTGCTATTAAATTTCTACATCAGAAACAAAATGCCGCAATTAATCAGCAGCTTCACGTTCACGTTAAAATTAGATAGAGGAAAAACAAAGTGCATTTTGTGGTTATTTATTGCTCGTTAATGGAACCATTTCATAGGTTATCGACATAACCACAAACTCGATCATTATTTCACCCTTAAACTACAATGAATAACAAATCGTCTCCGATTACCGATTAAAATATTCAGTGAGTGAAGCAGTAACAAGAAATCTAACACTTTATCCTTCAAGTCCAATTAAAAGTTCGCCTTTGTCGCCATTTGGTACGATTTATGTCGGGAACATGATTTAATGAGTCGCGCTTCATAAAATTGTAATGAAGACATATTACCAAGCAACAATAAAATAAACGAGAAAATGACATTTATGACAATATTTTATTATGTACCCTTTTTCGAAGTACGAAAACTGTCATCTCTTGGAACATACTGTATGTCATAAACCAATGTTGTATTGGGCAGTAGGTCCTTGTCCTTGTTGATCCTGTAGACGGCATACTTGAAGGCCAATTCAACGCTGCTGTCTTTTTGGTCGTCGGTAAAAATGGCACCTGCAACAAGAAATTTGTTTTTTGAGAATAATAAAAAAGGACTAAACTGCCTTAAGGTGCATATTGTTAGGTTTGAATTTAGTTTGGTTCAAGAAGTAGCGTTGAAAATTATATCCTTAATTAAGCACGAACGACTTGTAACTTATAACTCTTATAAGAGCAGGACTCGTGCGAAACTTAAACAACAACATTGTGCATCCTTAATAATTTATACGATGTTGAGAAGGATTTCGTGTAATTTAAGACGCGCTCCTATAAAGATTGCTCGACTGCATGAGCATGAGTACTACTGCCATTAAGGACTCGTCCTATATTCGGCTAGGAACGAGCGAGCAAAAGGAGCAGGACAATTTATTTACAACATTTCCTCATTCTTGTTTCATTATTGTCGTAAACTTTAAAGTAGTTTTCTTTAAACTGTACTAGTATAGTTATTTGTTATTATAGTACTAGTTGCATAAAGCATCAATTATGCAACACATCCTCAAGGGCCTTTTGTTTTGAATATGTTTTTTGCGGTTTTTGCCGAGGTTGTTAATTTGACATGTATTTATGCACTTAATAACGTTGTCCTTTAGTATCCTGCCCTGCGCGACTCGCTAGAAAATTTGCATAAAACGTGCAATTTGGGGGTAGCGACTGGTGAATCGTTTAGTAGCAAGGGTTGCAGAGCTAATAAATAGCCCGCCGGGCGAAATTAACACGAGTTTTCTCTTATCTTATCGCACCGGACCCCAGACACCAAGGATGACCATATCCTGCATTAGGATAGTCCTAAAAAGCAAAAACAATTGCGCAATCCGCTATTGATTTTTTAATGACTGCAAACATACTGTATGTAAGTTATTATTTTATAATCTGCGGCTTTTGTCCGTTTTAAGCAAAAAATAAAATATCCAACATAAAGTGCGAGTGCGTTAAAATAATATTTTTTTGGCGGTGAATGCGCCGAGTTTTGCCGTACTTTATGTGCTATTTCCGTGCTTTCATCACCGGAAGCTACGACATTTTTAATTTTGGTATTTTCTACGCTTTCATCTCTCCACATATGCGACTAGAATAAAGATAAACCTAATGTGATGGAGATAAGCAAACTTCTCGTGCGCTAATGTAACAAATGATTTTTAACTTATAAAACGATTTTTTAATCTAATTTAAGTTCTAGTTCTTTGTATGTGTTGTGTAGAGTAAAAACCGGAAGTGCGGTTTGTGCTGATTTTACGAATTGAAATAAATTACGTGAATCGTTTTTAATTACCGCGTCTGGAGCTGACGCTCGAGTTCCTCCAATAGGACGGAATTAGTCCTGCGGCAGGACTACTAAAAACTTCCCGTCTGTATATCCAGCCATGAACCGTGAAGACTCTAATTTAAGACGGAAATTTCATTCCGAAAAACGCGTGCTGTATATAGTTTTGGACAGCCCTGCTTGCGTGGGAGTATCTCGTCAGGATAACTTTTATTATTTCAAACTTTTTTCATTTTTTTCGGCTAAGTAGTTTGAAAACATTTTTTCCGGAGTGGATAACTAATGACAGACTTAATTCTTGACGAAAATGCCTTTTTTAATATTCACGTAAATGAAGTTAGCTAGATGAAAGGAGCACAAAAAGTCCTTGAGAAGTTTGCTCACTCGAAGCCACTTTTTAATCAATCCTCCTATAAGTATAAGTAAGTCGTCAACTTGCTCGATTAATCATCATATTCAAATTACCTAAACGAAGCATTGGAATTGTCGCGTTTGCATTTGAATTTTTAGTTGCAAAAAGCGAAAAATGTCCACCTATGGGAATTTAGCATACATAATCATCATCATGGATGTGTTCATGCATATGTTGAACAACACAAAAACAAATGAGCACAACGGAAAAAGTAAAACGCAGTCCATTGGGAAATTACCCACTTGTAAACATTCACATTCTCCAGCATTTCAGTTTTCACAATGGGCGGAAAAAACGGATTTTATTGACACTGCCGGCATGTAGTGTGCTACGTATAAAACTATTGACTACCTGTAGGCATTCATTACATATTGCGTGCGCGCTTTTCGCTTTAATTGAATCCTTTGGCAAAAACTAAACCTAAACAAACTCAACAAATGATGTGAAACTTTTACATCATCGTTGCGCTAACAAATACCAAGCATGCGATACGCGTGACATGGTGAAGGCGCCAGGCATCAACTCCATATAATGTTTTAGTAGGCCTGAATGTAATTTTCAAAGTGCTTCAAGGCAGCAAACTAAATATGTTTAGTGCTTACTGTTGTTGGTTGGTTTAATAACATGCGGACTGTATCCTATCTACTATAATATCTAATAATCTAACATCAAATTAGAAAATGGAATCGATAATTATAATGGAGTAATATGATTTTATGTAACCTAACCTATAATCATACAATTATAACTAAGAAAAACTAACTACTGCATGATAATAGTACATTATATTATTAGGAATAGAAGTGGAATTATATGATAGCGAATAAGTTTTGGGCCGACGCGTCGGCCGAAACCGACAAATCTGCCATAATTAAAATAATGAATTTTGTATTTTGCATACATAGGTAGATATTTTATCTTTATTAATGACTTCTATTAATTACATTGATGGTGAAAGTACAATTATAATCAAAATCAGGAGTGGAGTAGTTGAAAACTGTAAAAAGTATATGTTTTAAATTTTCACGTAATTCCTTTTTTTCAGTGTAAACATTTACATATTGCTATTAGAAATTTTAGTGATATTTAGTGTTATTTAGTGTGAGTGTAGTCAAAGTTTAGTCCCTATGTCTACGTATATCATTTACTATCTATATCTAGCAATATGTGCGTTTGCGATGCTAAACTCTGATAATTAGACATTTTGAAATGTTCTGCTTTCTAGCAGATTGAGATCAGGATCGAGCAGAAGGAGAGGTAAATGGGGCACATACTATCTGCAACCTCTACTAATATACTCTAACGTTACGTCTAGGTATATCAACTAACTACTTTACGAGCATATTAGACGTTAGCTGTAGTGATACAGAAACTAGAACCGCTAAGAAACTCATGATGCGAAGGTAAGAAAATCCTTTGTAGCTTACGTCACATCTCAAGATAGAGATAACAAAGACAAAGATGGGGCCAAATGTTATCAAATCTAATTTCATTTTTTACTTTGCTTCATCCTTACGTTCTAATAACAGGAAGGAGATGAAATTGGAACACAAAATGTTGAGATTTTCAGATTTTCATTTGTTTAAAAGCTCCTTAAAAGTCTTGAGTACTTTGAAACGTTTTTTTCCGAATTATTTTTACTATGTAGAAAAGTGTAATGTTTGTTGTTTGCATAGCAAGTTGTAAATAGTTTATTGAGAAACAACAAGTAGAATTTCATAATTTATGTCTTAATAGTCCCGATAAACAGCAATGTGGTCCCTATTGACTTTCAAGCATTCGATTTACGCTACTACTACTTCTGTTATAGTAAACGTAGGTACACTTTGCGTTCGAAAATTGTGCATTGGGGAAATTATACGAGGCAATAAAAATACCTACGGTGGAAAATTACGTGCTAAATATACTACACAACATATAAACAAATTTAAACTTAAGAAAAACTTAGAATAATTTCTATTATAGTCCCTAAACGATAGGATGACAAACATCACATTTCCCAGTTAATGACATTAAGAAAATCTTATACCAAAATTAACTGCTTGATTAAATAGCGTAACATTTTTCTACATTTTACATATTAAAAGAGAATTCTTGTCTGCTGACTTAGAAAATGACTTTGCAAATTCCTTAACGCGATATTTTTTTAATTATAAATTTAATTTAATTTGCTCAAATTGCGCAAGTAACTGATTTCACTGTTTCTTCCGTGTTTTACGAAAGCAATTGCATCGAATTGGAAATAATAAACAGAAAATTAAACTCAAACACACAAACTGCAATGAAACAGGTACCTGTGGAAAACGCCATTAAGATTACTCTTTATTTCTCATTTTCCTCTTTTTACATTGGCGTTAAATCGAAATCGTTCGGTTGTAAAAGTTTTATGCGTGATTGTTTCCAACGCTATTTTAACCCAGCTCGTCAACATGAAACACAACAACCAAATACGAGAAATTACTGGATTTAAACAGTAAACAACACATTGGTTCAATTTCAATTTATGCAATAACAAAAATAATAAGGACATTTATTGATAAAATTACTAGTTGAATTTTAACACTGCAATTTTTTTGTTTGTTTTTGTAGATTTGTTTATTTTTCGTTCTGCGCATCTGATTTTTATTGTCTGCCATGCAAAAATGCATATTCGTTAAAGTTTTATGCGATTGCAGTAACTATTTTATGCAACAGACAAGGCTGTCCAAACACTCTCATGGAAATATAAATTTTTTGTATTTTTAGGTTAAAATATGTCCACATTTCACAATGTGAATAAAGCTAAAGCCAAATGTAGATTTTTGTCGATAGAATTTGACCTATAAAAGCATCCTGGTTAGGCCTGTCGGTTTAGGTCTTTAAATATTTGCAGTCCTTTTCGGCCATTAAGGACCACAGAACCCGCCATTAGTCGTATGCGTGTGTGTCCTACATTGGGCGCACAATGGAAAGCATCGGAAAAGTCTGCATTGCGAAAATGTTTGACAGCCATTTTGGTTAATGCGCGGTGAAAGTGTCACTAACGACCCACCAAACCACCCCTAAACGGACAACTATTATTGAAAATTACCAAATTTTGCATTTCAATAGCGCATAATTGAACAAAATGAAAATTTAAATTTTATTTCACCCAACTTATTGGTATACTCCACACGCACTTTCCTTTCTTAACTTTCGCATTCAATTTATTCATCGTTATTGAGTGCAAGCAGCAATTGCTTTAACAATTTCGTGGCCAAGTTAAGTGGACATAACTTGGCCCCGCTGCAACCCTCTTTCATTTCTTTCATTGACATTCAAGGATTTTCAGTCTGAGGAGAGCGCGTTGAGTGAATGTACAATTGCATGCGGTTTTTTTTATGTGAGGAAACGACAATAGTTAAATTGTCCAACACGCCTGTCCCGATCCTGCCTAACCTATAGAAGAGCACTTTACTTTTCATTTCATTCAAGAACGAAACCGCCGCCCGCGTATTCAATGTTGATGTGGTCGCTCCCAAGCGGATAATTTCCTTTCGACCATGCAATCCCAATCTAACAACTCTTATCTAAAGCACTTTCGGCAAACGCACTTAAGGTATACAAGGAAGAACTCAATTTGATTACAATAAAACCAAGCTTTAAGTAAAAACGTTGAAATTATTGCAAAATAAACGTAGATTAAAACAAAATAAAAACATGGAAATTGAATATTGGCGTATTTTATTGAATTTAATATGTATTTTAATTTTACTGAACTATTAAACGCAGTCAAACTATGTGATTAATTCACTGTTTGCCATTTTCAGTATATTCGGGTTCAAATTGTTAAAATAAATCAAAACATTTCGATATCCAGCATTTTGATTTAATTTTAAAGCCAAACGTCTTTATTCATGTGTAAAAACATTTTACTATCTTTAGTTTCATGTTAAAAAATTTAAAATAAATTCACTATTTCAAATATTAAATACAAAACCAAATAAATCAATATTTCCTTAATTATTTATTAAAAGAATATTGATCATTGGCATGATTCAAATACTTATTAGAAGAATACCATTATTTTTGACTTTACTTCAAAATTTCAACCTATTAGTGTCCATCAACTTGATTGAACAAATAAACAAAAACAAAAAATTAAATTAAATTGTAAGCTTTATTTTGCATCATTTGTTCTTATTTTTCAATTTTAATAAATCCTTCACTACATTCGATAATCTTTCCGCACATGAATCACTAAACAAATAACTGGATGTTTGTTAAACCTAAATTGTTATTGTAAAGCAAGACCTTGCTAGGATAGTGAGTTGCATCTGTTTATAATCAATTAATTCTGTGTGTTGAATGCATTAAATTTAGTTGCAATTCCATATGGAATTGTTTTCGTAACAAAAATGCAACGACAATACCAATGCTTTTCTCGATTGCATGGAAAACGCAAAGAGCCAAAGGTTTAATAAAACTACAACTAAGCAACACAGATACCTACAAAGGCTAAGGATAAAGACAAAAGCAGATTTAATCAAGCCGGTTTGCCAATCGAATCCTGGCATTTAAGGGCACGAAAAAAGGATAATAATAAAATACAAAATTAATTAATACCAGCTCTGGCTGCTCAATTGTTTCAGAGCTTACTCTGAACTGAACGTCGAAGTCCTTAGTCCTTAATTCTTTAGTCTCCAAATTGCAAGGATATTGCTAGCAATCGAATTTTTCGCCTTTATCCTTTCGGTTTTTCATTAATTAGTGCGCACAACCTTTCAGAAATACAAGAATCGCCAGTATCAAAATGAAGATGTCTGTAATTCGCAAGGTTTAGGTTAGTTTAGAAAATGACCGCATTCTTAA
>JARJDT010007066.1:0-22209 GCA_030264655.1 Leptusa sp. GC000079
AAAAGGCGAAAAAATTGACAGCTTATGTTAATGTTAGGCGCAAATGTCGTTTATTCGTCATGCGCCCATAACTTACCCATCTTTACCGTCTCTCGAGCTTGTTAACATGGGTTTCCCCAAGGTTCCCCATCTTAAACTTGTTTGAAATGGGGGGTAATGGTCGGACATTTTGTTTCCCTAGTCATTTCGAACGCATTTGGGTGTTACTTGGGTGATCTTTTATACATTGCCCACCGAATTCGAACGCGCTCTTAGTGTCGTATTGTTGTTGCTCTGAAAGTCAGAATGGCAACGCCGATTTTATATTAAAATGTCAGTGAGTGCGACGATGCGTTCTCTGTCTGCAAAGGCCTGTCAAGTGGCGCGGATTGAGTAACCTAATCCGCAGAGCATCTTTTAAAAAATTTCGTTTTCCTTCATCGTCGGACCTAGAATCATCGTGCAAAATGAAAATTTGGACAAGTGAACACACGTTCAAGTAAGTATCCGCTTTGTTTCATTTGTGTTCTTTCAATATTTTAATTTTTATGATGCAATTCTTATCTAACATCGTCGTTTTTCTTTACCAATTTTAGTCACCCTTGGGAGACGGTCGCGACGGCTGCTTGGCGAAAATATCCAAATCCACATAATCCGGCGGTGGTCGGCACCGATGTTGTCGACCGACATGTCGTCAATGGCGTTTTGCACACTCATAGGCTAGTCTGTTCCAAATGGTATTTTCCTGGATGGACACAATCTGTAAGTACATTTTGTGTTGAAAAATTAGGAAAATTCCAAGTATAGACGACCGGAAAATTTCAAAGTTTCAAAAAACCTACTTCATTCAATTCAAAAATACAATTACAAAGCACAATACCTTTAGTTTAATAATTAATAAGTCCAGTTTGTGAAAGTATACATTACAAATTGATTTCACTGTTGATAAGTTGATTGAGACACTTCAATGAATAATCGAACATAGAACAGGATAATGAGTTAAATAGGGTCTGAAACAGGTGTATTGTAGAGTATTTACATGCTAAATAATTCAACAATAGTAGATTTGTTACTTGTTAATATTTATTGACTGGAGAATCTTATTGGAAATTATAAAGGAATGTAAAACTTCAAACAACTAATATTTATTGACTGGAGAATCTTATTGGAAATTATAAAGGAATGTAAAACTTCAAACAACAAATTTCTTCACATAATATGAAACATATACAAACTTCTCAGTTCTTCAACAAGAGACAAGAACGCCCTTCATGTATTTTCCAGGGAAACTTTAATTCTTCTTAGTACTTGTCAATCTAGTAAATTTTCATGTAAATGTAACATGTGCACAATTAGTTATTTTCTCGGTTATTTTATTATTAAATTCTGGCACATTCCCAATTCCAATGCGTCTGACTCTGAGCACACGCCACACGTGCGATATGCGCTTTGCTTTGTACACGTGCAAATCTATATGAATTTGGACTGCCGCCGGGTGTGAAGGTCATAAACGAAAGTCTCATCTGTGTTGATGACGTCCAAGATTTGCGTCCAAGGGTCTAGGTGTCTAGGGTCCTCAAAATCGATTCAAAATCGTAAATGCGAAATAAATTTTATCGCAAAATCGCGATCATTATTGAGGTTTGGACAAGTTTGGACTTTGGGACATTGAGCATTCCAGAAGCATGTGCTGTCGCTGTCACTACCGGTGCCGGTGCGCGAAGGCAAAACCCACGCCACAACGCACAACGTTCAATGAATGCGCGTGACGTAGTTACAAGCAGCGAGCGCGTCGCGTGCTAGTTTTATTAATATTTGTTTTCCCACATAGTAGCAAATCAAATTGTACCATCTAATGATCCTATTGTACGGCGTAAATTATCATTTTTTATCACGAAAAAACAGACTTGTCGAGTCATTAGAATAAAATATCTTACAAATTGTTAAAAATTGATTTTATCAGGCATTTACTGATGAATATTCTAAAAACAGTCGTAGATAAAACGACAGATAGATAAAACATTGAAAGTTTTTTTGTATTTCCTAATTTTCAATTTATTTCGGACTTGCCATTGAAACGGTTGAGGCAGGTTTTTTGGCTTTGTAGTCTACAGTGATTGTTCACTTGGCAACTAGCACTAGCAACACGCACGCGATTGTTGTTTCTGCTTTAATTGTGAACTAATCGTTAAAGTGCTATCAAATCTCAATATTCTCAATGACAACTCGAGAAACTTATATTTTATGAAAAGTTAGAACGTAATCGTTACAAGTTCATAGGCATTATTTTAGTATTTTTCATATAATATAAATCAATGATCTTGAATTTGAAAATGTTGGAGTAGAGGGAGGCAGGTCAACGTCATAATGTTGACCCAAGGTTTCGTAATTTTTTAGTTACGTAACTTCAATAACTGCTAACATGCATTATCACACACGCTCATTAGTATGTACACTTGTAGCTACACTTAGACGTCATTACATGTTAGCAAATCGAATCAGCTAGGGAAACTTTCCGCCTTCATATTAATTTTGTAATGTTGCCAACATGTTATTTTCTTTGTGCTTCCTAAACCTAGGGACAAACAAATCTCGAAATAAAATTAATCAATTCTGAAATCAATTAATTTGAATGAAGCTTTTTAAATTATAAGCGTCAGACAAGTTTTTTCACAATTGATATTAGAATAATCGAGGAAATACGGACTTCCGAAATGATAATTAGAATTGTTTTGGAAGTTTACCATACTTTTTAAAACTTTCTTGGCAATCTTGTTATTGATAAAGCAAGGCGAAAATGCCAATAAAATGCAAACAATGGGAAAACTGACAAAAAGGGCACACGAGCACAATTTATGGAATTTTTCTAATGAAATTTTAATTTTCCTAAACATCGTGAGAATGTATAAAAATAGTACCTATAATTGAAAATAAGTAATCACAAGAATTGAATGACGATGATTTCAATTCATTTCCCAAGATTGTAGATATTGTTCTTAAATGATGATTTAGTAGATAAATGAATCTCCATAACATTTAAATTAACTGGTCATTTAATGTGACTTGTAAGACGCAAAATGTAAATTAACAATTAAAATTTAAGTTAACTTCTAAAATTTTAATTAATCATTAAAGTGCATGACTTATCACGAATCTCAATAAATTTTGCATTTGTTTGATAAACGCAAAGTGCGTGTCACTTTGAGATAAAATAAAATTGTGATAAGGAAAGCACTTTAACTTTGATCCTAATAAGACACTATACAAACAATCAAACTAACTATAATTTAGCATAGAATTTACTAATATTATTAATTCAGTCTAGACACTAAAATGCACTGCAAACATTATAACTATGTAGTTTTGTGTATAATAAATACTAATAATCACAATGGACTTGTTTTTCTTGTCAACATTATTATCACAGTTAATACTATGATATGCAAATATGTGCAAGAGGATTTGCATTAATTTTCTTGTTTTTTAATCTGTTACAGTTAATTGGTGATGCAAAAATATGTTACGCCAGCGAAAAGTCTCTAGTCAATCCAATAAATCGTGAAATGATCCTGAAAACAATCAACCTCACCTTCTGTCGACATATTGCCGTTCATGAAACCCTTAAATATGTTCCACATCCTAGCGACCCTGCGAAAACACTTCTCAAACAGGAAGCGGTTGTGACAGTCAAAGGCGTACCACTTACCAATTACATGGAAGACTTGCTTACCAACAAAATCTCCCTGAATGCCGGCAAAGGCCGACAAGCTATGGAATGGGTGATTTGCAAGCTGGATGCAGAAGTTAAAGAAATCGCCAGCAGTACTCTCAAGTCTACCGACGAACTTATACATCAGACACGCAAGTCTATCGACGATATTACCAACAGCGCAAAGAAGTCCATGGACGACATCTCACAGAAGGCTATCAAGAGTTTGGACGATATTTCGAATTTAACAAGCGCGCCGCATTTAGATTAATTGAGTAAAGGTTTTTATTTTGTGGCAAAACATACAAAAGAAATCGCAACATTGCTGTTTTTTATTTATTAACTAGTTAATTTAAGTAATTCAAGTAAAACGCATTATTACATTAAAATTATGCATGAAACCACTGATTTTTGTCATCAATGATATGGTACAAACCAAATGCGTGCAGTATGTTAATGAAACGAAAACCAAAACAAACCACTAGGAAAATCAAGTTATTTATTTGTAAATGTGAAAGTAAGACGATGGGTAATTCTTAACCACCCAATAGTTGGTGTTCTAATTTTGAAAACAGTAACGCGATTTCCTTTGAGGAACACCAAAGGCAGAAACTAAAACTTGAAGCAATATCATTTTAGTATTATTATTCGCAAAAATCCAATGTTGTTGAGTTTGGGAGTTTCCCAAGTAGGTCACGGATTCTGTGTCACTGTTTAAGATTTGGTTATTCGAATGGGTAAACTTGAAAATTTCAAGCGAAAGTAAACACTATTGAAAACCATTTTTGTAAAGAGCAAGTAAGTCAGTGTGTTTGCATATGCACAGGCACCGAGTTGGAAGAGAACATGTGTTGAATATGAACTTAAAAATTACGTTATGATTTAGATGAACATTCCGCGATGTGTGAATGTTGTTTTGTGATACTCTCTTGTAAATAATATGAACACGTCAAGTCACCGAGTGGTATTGTTTATAATAGAAAGTAAGAGATACAATATTACCTAAAAAAGGAAAAACAATAAATTTATAAAAAACGAAGATTCGAATATTTTAATCCTTGGTTTATCAGCCTTATCCTTACCACACAAATATACCGGTCGTTCAATTAATAACCCATAAAGGTTGGCTATGGAAATCATGAACCTATTTGAATTTCTAGATCTTGATTCCCAGACAAGTATTTAATTTAAAATCCCAAGACTGTATTTGAAAGGATTTTTGTCTTTTTTATTTTTTCCAAAATGAAACTCACACTCAAAAATAGATGTAAATTTAGTTGACTACACTGCTACACACACCAGCATTTATTACTTATACTGATTTTATGGTGGCGTATTCCCATGCCATTACTTGTTATATTGAATAATGAAATATTCTATGTATACGAGTTTAAGAATGGCAGTAATTCAATGTTAGAATGTTTTAAACTCATTATTTTCAATTCGACTCATTTGCTGAAAAACAAATGCTGAAATCGGTCACCCTGGAGAAAACTATAAAATTGATAATAGATGTCGCGACCTCTTCATATCTTACAAAATTGAAGCGGATGAATTTTAGAACTATTTTTCGTCAAGTTTATTATTTTAAAAGCGAACTTGAGCCGCTATGCAATTATACATATTTAAATAAAATCAATCTGCTAGCTCGTGTTAGAAATGTTTATAATTTTTACAACTTAAAAGTTTCAAAACATATAAACTTGCAAATTGCCGCCACAACTTGTTTTCAAATTGATTGATAACATTACACACGATTGTATGTACTTAATATTGCTTTCCTGTTTCTGGTGTAAGTGTGATGTAATTATAAATAGCGATAAACTCGTCGCTTGATTGCTTCATTGCAGGCAAATAAACAAGCAATTGGCAAGTACTAAATTAGGTGCACCAAATTGACAATTTGTGCGACAAACTATTGCTTGAATGAGATTGGCAAATAAACAAATAAATATTAATTTCATTTCTTGGGAGGAATAAATTTTTTCGTTGTTCGTTGTCAAGGCAACACAATATGCAGTCCAGTCGTCCTTGTTCAAGAATACGAATACGCGCAAACAATTTTACAAGTCGAAGTCGAAACGTGAAACGAGCCACATTTCATCAACACTTACTGCACATAACTTCGCAATCGCACAAGCAGGACTTCAATAGAAAAGTCTGATTCAACATTCAAAGTTTCGCGTTCGATTTCGATATTTGTTTTAGAAATAGTCCACATGTTGATTGCATGCTGGTGGTCTTTGAAGTGTTTGATAAAGCGTTGAATGACCGTGAACGTGTAAAATAATATTAATTTGTTAATTATAGCAACGGCAAGCAACACACACGTTCATTGGTTCATTCACATCTCATTTAACTACACAAAATATTCGAAATTTAAACGCCGTGTGTGAAGTATCTTGTTTTTCCATTTTGTTATTGTGCGTGATGTAAGTTTATAAGACTTTTTAGATAAAAGAAAAATAATATAACAAATATCGAGTGCCAAGTGCTACAACTCATTCGATAGCAAGCCGATATATGATAAGGATTTGACTTTAAACAAACGCATTCGTTCGTTGGTTCTAACGAACTAAACTCCAACAACTCGGAGTGCTGCGATTAGAAAATAGAAATTAGTACAAAGTTTTAATTTGTCGTAGTATACGTACTATTTTGGTGAATATTTCTAACATATTGATTAATAACTAAAAGAATATAAAACGTGCGTTTTTTGCCAAATATAAAAGTTGACTTTGCGTGAACCTGTTCGCTGCGTTGGTCGTTCAGAACAGAACCTATGTTCTAAAGTGTAGTGAGATTCGCGCTGTATAGTGCAATTCGACTGGTGTTAAATTTATCTTGTTTAAATTGAAAGTTCAAATTAAATCATAATGGCCGGCGAGGGTGACGGTGTGCGCTACCGACGAGCACAAAGCGTCACACGCGCTGAGGATATACAGTATGAGGAAAAGAAGGCTCGCAAATCACAACCAGACAAACCGTAAGTTACGATAATATTTTGAATTAAACTTTGTTTGAATTTGTTGAAGTACATTTATGTTACAAAATTCCAAGAACTCGACGAATGTCTAAAAACCTTCAATATACTAGTTCAATACCATCGGCGATGAACATATTATTAAACTATGAACACGAAGTAATAATATGACATAATTAAATTTGACTTTGATTTTTAAAGTACATTTTAATATGTTTATTTATTATTATTTATAATTACGAGATATTTGTAACTAATGTTAAGTCCATGGTTAAAACAAACAAAACAGGAATATTAAAATGCAAGTCATAAAATTATTACATAATTATCACAAATTAACTATAGACTTTTATGAGTAATGTTTAAAAGACAACTTATAAATAGCATCAAATATATTACAGGGTGTTACAGAGTCGAAGGCAAATAATGAAATGCCATTCTAAAAATCGAATTCTAAACTGAAAACTAAAACTCTTTCTCGATTGTGTTGCGTTTCGACGATACTCAAGAATTTTTGAAAATTCTGCCAAGTATTTCAAAGAACAGAATCTTCAGTTTCACTAGTTAATTGATTTTGGGTACTTATGGCATTTACTTATTCGCTTCGGCGTTTGAAACACTCTGTATGCATATAAAAAATTGATTTCAGGGTTCACCGTCCACAAGATTCTCTTTTCTCATGGAATTCCGGGTTCGACAATTTCACCGGTTTCGTAAACTGGGCCTTCTTGTTGCTTTCAATGGGAGGATTCCGTTTATTACTTGAAAATTTCATAAAGTAAGAGCGCGAACTGTTAAATTTTTAGATGATTATTGTATTTTTAAATTGACAAATTTAAAATTATATAATTCGTTTGTTGTTTATGTGCGTGATATAGATATGGAATTCGAGTGGATCCTATCGAATGGATTAAATTGCTCAAAGATGATAACACAGCCGATCATCCAACATTGGTTTTACTAGTTTGTACGTTTTCAAAAATTTACAGCTTCAATTTTGTTTATCGAATATTAATTTTGATTTCGTTTTCTTTCGATACTCAGATGTCACAGTACCTATTATGTTATGTCTGACCATTGAAAAGGGACTTGCTGTCGAAATAATTTCAACATTGCCAGGGATAATTGCACATGTCGTCAATCTCCTGGTACTTGTCTTGATCCCAATGGTGTCTATTCATGTCCGGCAAGGATTTAGTTTATGTAAATGTTCTAATCCTTAAATTTATTATTGAGAAAAAATAATGTTGATATTTTATAGTGGGCGCTTCATTGGTCAGCTTTTTATACAGTGTTGTCTTCTTAAAATTGTGGTCATATGTCCAAGTGAACAGTTGGTGTCGTCAAGCTTTGAGAGGAAACGGAAGCAAGAATCAAATGAGACGTCAAAGTTTATCTTATAGTAGTCTCCCAAAAAGTAAATGTTTAATTATAATCTTATTTATTTTTAATTTGATTTTTTGTTATTAGAAAATGGTGACTCGAAAACCGGAAGTTATGATGACATAGACCAAGAATCTTTGTTAATAGTGCAATATCCCGATAATTTATCTATTAAAGATCTATTCTATTTTATTGCTGCACCAACTTTATGTTATGAATTAAACTTCCCCAAAACAACAAGGATTCGAAAGCGCTTTTTGATCAAACGCCTGCTGGAAGTTGCCATTGGTATACAAATAATGTTGGTCATTGTGCAGCAATATATTATTCCGTCCGTAAAGAACTCCTTGATACCCTTCAGTAACATGGATATCGCCAAAGCAACTGAAAGACTTCTTAAACTAGCCGTAAGTTTATTTCACCAACTAAGAGTCGTCTTGCATACAGCAAAATTAAAGAGATTATGAACAGAGAAAAATGCTGCGTGAAAGACGAAAATTCGGCCAGAAAACAAACAGAATGTTAAACACTAAAAATTGTAACAAGCATTATGTCTCTTTCAGTTACCAAACCATTTATTCTGGTTATGCATGTTCTACATCGTCTTCCACTCATTTCTGAACCTGGTAGGTGAATTAATGCATTTCGCCGATCGCAAATTTTATTGCGATTGGTGGAACGCCAACAACATCGACACATTCTGGCGCACGTGGAACATGCCGGTGCACCGATGGGCAGTCCGCCATCTTTACATCCCGCTGGTCGGAATGGGTTACAACAAAAACTTTGGCGCGCTCTCTGTGTTCTTCGTCAGCGCATTCTTTCACGAATATTTAGTCAGCGTGCCTTTGAAGACGTTCAAAATTTGGGCATTTTTAGGTATGATGGCACAAGTGCCATTGTCACATATTTCCAAATACGTTGAGTCGAAATTTGGACCGAGGTTAGGCAATGTCGTTGTGTGGGCATCAATTATTATGGGGCAGCCGTTATGCATCATGATCTATTATCATGATTATGTTATCACGCACTACGATAAAAGTTTGATAGAAGATTACAGTCACGTCTAGCCTAGTAATCTTCTTCTAATTGGAACAGCAAAAAAAACCGAAACCAAAGTTTATCGTATAGGTATTTTGTGAACTCTTTTTTACTATTTTAGTTTTATGTTTGGCAATAGAAGAAAAAATATCTGAAATTGTGCAATTCAATTGTGTGCCAAATATTTGTATGCCATCTACCTACCATACTATATCTACTTAATTTTAATGGATATTTGTTACAATTTGTGGTTTTTCAATAAAATTTATTAAAGTTATTCAATTATCTTGACTATTAACACATAGCCGAACACAAGAAGTCATTCAACATTTATATCGTTCACAATTATTTAAATTAATCATATTGTAGTAAGTTGTCAGGCACATAATTTCTAAACTAAAATTATAATTATATTAACTAATTAAAACAGCTTTTCGTCAGATAAAATTCAACACATAATTTTTAATGGAAATTAAATTTATAATCAATATGCAAGTACAAAGGGTACGAATAAGAATCAACTAACATTTCAGTTAAAATGTTACCGTTAACTATCGCTATCATCCCGAACCGATTGACATGGTAATGTTTCAAAGCTATGGTCAACAATAACGGGCGACTTTTGTCTTGTATAAGACTTTTGCTTGGGACTGAACTTACCTGTACCTTTACTAGGGCCCGATCGATCATGACTCCCTGCAACCGGTGATATTTCACTCTCCCCACTATTAATCAACCTTTGACTGCGTTGATCTTTTGAACTATTGGTAGTTTGTTGCACTGGAGTGGAAGTTCTATGCAATCTTTGCGAAGTTGTCAAGTCACCTTGCGATATTCCACTTTTTTCCGTTGAAGTTGTCACGTTTTTCGAGACTAGGTAACTGAATTTCTTCAAATCCAGATCTAACGATGAAGACGAACTTGAATTGTCGTTTTGTTTCATTGCGTTCATTTTCTTCAAGGTGGGAATCGCCCAATCTAAACCAATATTTTTGAGCATTGATTCAACCGTTTCAACTTCATTTGACTTCTCACTGGTAGAATCCGAACTTTCGGGTACTTTCTCTAAAGGTGTTGAAGATTTATGAGGAGTCCGTTTTTTAGGACTTGTTGATTTTCGACTTTGAGGACTTTTCGACAGCCGCGAGTTGTCAGCTTCCGGTATTGCAGACAATTCATGAAATATTTCATTGTAGCGTAACGCGTTGTTTGTAATAGGAGGTTTCCTACTTTTGCCACCTGTCGATGTCGATGTAAGACCGGACGTTGAAGGCTGTGGTTGAAATTTCGGTAATTTAGGAATATCCAACATAGGCGTAAACGTAACTTTCGCAATGTTGTCATCTGTATCTTTTGATTTTGTCTTATCTCTTTGTTTAGAGGGTGATTTACCTTCGGGTGATTTAGAACGCTGTGCTTTCAATTCCACATCAATAAGCTTCATGTAACGTTCAACAATCTCGCGATCCAAATCCGGATGCTCTTTAGATGATTCCAACAATTTGCGGAACTCCTCCGGGTCACGATCACCTCCTGTAGAGGTCGCTTTATCATTCACTTCTAACATCTTCAACGTTAATTGTTTCTGGTCATAGCTAGCACCATCAGAACTCGAACTGGATGACGATGCTCTGGACGATGACGGTAGATTCATATAAGATGTGGCATTATCATGGTTCGTTGGACTTTGCAACATTTGCTGTTTCTCCATCCTCACTTTATCGATCATAGCGGCCAATTTACTGATGCGCAGTTGGCAGATTTCTGCCCATTGCGAGAAATGATCGACCGCATCAGCTCCTATAGTTACCAAAGTTGGTGTTTGTACCTGGGTCTGAGTCTGTGTTTCAGTGAAATTTTCAAGGGTCAAATTGTCCTGCACTCGGATATTTCCATGTGTTGTTGAAGACCCAGTCGAGTTGGTACGCGTGCGTTGCGCCGATGAACTATTCATATTTTTCAGATCACCCGTAGTCAAATTAAAATATTTAAGTAAAGTTGACAACTTTTCAATGTTAGTGGAATCACTTAAATCTTCTTGTAATTTTTGTGGGCGATTCGTGTAAGTGTTTATAATACTTGAAGAAGGTGTAGTGACATCACTTATAGAAGTTAAATTAGCGGCCATATTGTCTAATTGTCCTTTGGACATTTGTAGAAGCCTGTTAATATATTTCAAGATTTTAGGGTCAAACATATTTTGTTGTTGGCAACAATCGTCTTTCTTATTTTCTTTTTCTCGGCTTTGACGTGCTTGCTGATTATAATCAGGTGGACTATAATAAGAAGTACTTGATGTCAATTCCTCCACTTTGGCAGGACTTATTGAGAGATAATGTTTCCAACTATCATTTCTAAGTGGTAATTTGGTTTTGGGCACAGAAGGTTTACTTTTAGCGATACCCGATGGTCCAGGCCTCTCGTCATCCATTTTTTGCCGCGCAGGTTTTGAACTTTTCGGGATTTTTCGAGGGGAATGTGATTTACCTGGAGACTTCTTAGGTGACTCAGATCTGGATCGTGCACGCTTTGGACTAACACTCTTGGTTCCGTCAGGTCGTTCATGCTTCTTGGGAGTTTTTCTAGGTGACGCAGTCTCTAGATTTAGCTCATCTTCCAATCTGTTAGCTCGCCGTAGGACGACTTCCGGTACGTCATCACTATTTCCAGTACCTTCACGAATTTTTATCAAAATCTCACATAGTTTATCACGTTCTTTACAGTCACACACATTTTTATGTGCATGGGTTGTCTTCGTGCTTGTTTTCGATGTTTTAATTCTTGAGGCTTCATTTGTCTTGGCTTGTTTTGTAGGTGGTTCGGAATCCGACGACTCGGTACTACCGGAAGTAGTTATAACTTTTGGACTTGTCTGCGTGCTAGTATTTTGTAGTATCAACACATGTCTAGGGGGCGCTGATGAACTCGAAGAATATTTCCGCGACTGTCGAGAAAATTCCGTCTGCACTTTTTTGTTCTCACTCTTTTTATCCTGCCGAGTGACAAAGTCCAACTCGTCGATTAGGTTGTAGAAGTTGCTATCCTCAGGGAGATCCTTGCTTTCTTTCATAAGTTCCTCTTTCTGGTTTTTTAACTTTTCCAACAGTTGAAATAGGTTTTCTTTCTCAGCTTTTATACTCCCTTCTGGACTTCTCTGTCTGTTTTCAGGACTTTTCTCTTTCTGCTTCCAAGTCCCAGTAGTTTTGCGTTCCGTGACTTTAAAAAGTCCTTTCCGCGGTGATGTTGCCTGTTTATTAGATGACCGTGGCGGAAGTGTAATCCTAGTAGCAGTTGGCGCAAGTCGTTCATAGGCATTCTCCATTTGTTGTTGCCTTTGTCGTTCATGTTGCTTTTTCCTATCATCACTCATGTGAAATTTATCCTTGGCAGGATTGAGACCCGCAATCCGATCCTGTTTCTGCAGGATGGGAAGCTTTTTCATTAGGTCCTTGAAGTCCTTTTTTACTTTTTCGCGTTCCAGAGCCTTTTTACCCCGATCCTGGGCCATTTTCGCGCGTTCATCAGCAAGTTTCGTAAGTTCTGAGGTCCTGCGATGTGACGGACCTGCAGCTTCCGAGGCTGAATCGTCGCAATAAATCAAGTCCTCCCGATTGATACGTTCCACATGTGATGTGTCTGTTACGTAATTATGACCAAAATGATTTTTGCAGTCATAACTTTTAACGCGTCTGTATTGCGTGCTTGAAGTCTCGAGGGTATCTTGAGGCACATATGTGTTTGGTGGCATCCTAACGGGTGGTTTGAAGGGTATTTCAGTAACGTTACCTGGTACCTTATCAACGTTTGAACAACTCGGGAGATTCTCATTTTGTACATTGCAAGAATGGCAGGTATGCGCAAGAGCAAATTGATTCGCGTTGTTTATGCAAACTGGACAAGCTACTACATCATCAGCACTACCAGGAGCAGTACGAGGAGGAATTGAAATACCTGGTTGTGTTGACCTTGAAAGTATCCTTGGATTTTGAGTGCGATTGAGATTAATGTTTGCTTGATGTTCCTGGTTTTCTTTGTTATTATCGCATCGTTCTTGAAATTGATTACTGCTTGATGAACTGGTCACTTCTGGAATGTCGGCCATTACAGAGGGCGCTGGTGGCTGGTAACGACTTCTGATACGTTCGGATATGCGCGTTTCTTGAGGAACACCCACCGAAATCAATGAGACAGTTTCAAACTCTTCATGTCTCGTTTTTTCTGTAACAAAAATGAATTTAATAAAATAATTAAAAACAATATTTAAGGTGCTTACTTTTGGGACTGGTGACAAGTCGACAAGATGTTTCTTGTGCCTGCTCAAGGGATTCTCGTTCACTTCCTTCTATTCTGTCTATTCTTTCATGTGCATGGAAAGAACTTTTACTAACACTCAAATTTTTACTAGGTGATTTTAATGTTGCACTAGGTGGTTTAGCCTTAGACCGAACTGGGGGACTTCTTGACTTTTCTCGTTCAGTTTCACTCTCTGACTCTGATTCCAATTCGTTCAAATCTACATTACTAGCATTTTCTACCACAAAGCTACCCGCTTTCTGTGTTGTCTTTTTCTTTATTTTCTTCTTTAGTGGGGTTCGGCGAGTTGTACTCTGGCTTGCAATCATAGCTGCCCGAGCATTTTCAACCTCCCTAGCTATTTGTCTAGCCTGTCTAGGTATAGCTTTCTTCAAACTCGCTTCATTTTTCTGCACCTGAAAAACCTCCTGTGCGATTTTGCCTCTGTGGTTAGCCCTTGCCTCATTGACAACTTGCTCTCTTTCCGCCTCTTCCTTCTCTTCGATTTCAATGGCCTGTGCTTGGGCATGACCCAAACCAATGTCTTTCAAGCACTCTTCATAATGGTTGTGTAGCTCTAGAAGTTTTCGATTCTGCCACTCTTTAAGCCTTGTTTGGTTTTCTTTCTCAAATGCAGTTTGCTGTTTGTTTTTCACTTTTTTCACGTTGTTTCTCACTGATGCGGCCAAATCCTTCGATTGTTGTCTCACCTAGTTAATATTTTATTTGTTATCAACTTTAATAGTTCGAGAATTTTGAGACTTACCTGTTGTAGACGCATTTTTCGCCTTTTGTCCATGTCATTTGATGATTCTGTGACCATTTTACCTTTATGAATTTTAACGGGATTGCCATTAACAGTAACATTGATTGACATAGTTCACGCATCGATAGTGAAGACAATGAACTATCCCAGCACTTTCAATGTTAATTATTCATTGTTGATAAACGCACAAAACACGCAAGATACTAGGGTGGCGTCTGGGTTAATGACTCAATTAACCAGCGCTAACTCACGTATAAGTATTGTTGCAGGTATAAAATACACTAAAAATAAATGTAAAGTGCTAGTTTGTACAAAACTTGTGTTTAAATTAGTTTATTTAAAGATTTTTCGTTTCAAATTAGAAACTAATAAACGTCGAAAAAGCGTCGTAAGGTTATGTTTGTAACGTCTTTCAGTTTCAAATATTTGAAGTTTTTAGTAAGTTACTAATTTAAAGATGTCGCTAGTTCTTGAATGCTCATATTTTTAAAAATGACCAGAAAAATTGGCTTTATAACGGTCAAGATCTTGTGAAAAACCTGAAAATGTGTTCAAAGTTTGGCTTAGGTTTGGTATAGAAAATTTGTAAAAGTTTTATACTTATTAAATATATTTATTCTTTCTCTCTCGCATTCATAAAATCTTATATTTTTCTTAAACTAAATATAGTTTTTCGTTTTCTAGTCTCTTACAGTTTAATATTCGGTTTTAATATATATTCTCATCATTCAATCAACAAATGTTCAAATCAATTAAAAAATCAATAATATCAACACATTTTTCCTTAGTGTATACTTATACGGTACTCTTGTATCTTTATAATAATAGGTATAGTCGCAAATATATGTATATCTTACTTAACTGTTAATTAAAAACTATAATACATCGCATTCAATATATATCGGTTTTTTCGTTATATTAAAGTAATCAGTAGGTAACTAAACATCAGTATCAGTGCACAAGCAGAATACTTTCATTTTGTGATATCTTTGACAAAGTCCAAATTATGCACTTATATTGATCATCCAGAACCGTTTTTCGTATAAGTATTTATAGAATTTACAACAATTAGAATAGAAAGGTATACACATAGAAATAAGAAAATGCAAGAAAATGCGCGCGTTTTACATTATCATTAAAAATAGTTCTCTCTAAAATATTATCGAGCCTTATAATTATCGCTTAGATTTATTATTTTAATATTTATCGCTTTTATTCTCGAAAATATATATCAATATAATTATAGTCCATTTTTTGTGCAATTGACAAAACGATAGTTATTTTGATAGCATTGAGAAGTATTGCGCAATGCAAAGAAACAAGTTTCTTTAAGCATTTAACATTCGAACACGAGCTAATTCAAAAAGTCAAATGAATATTGGTCAAACGTCTTATCTAAGAATAAATAATAATAATAATAAGGAAGAAATAAAAACAAATGCGGTTGTAATAACATATCTTTATAAAATACTTTCATCGTTCGTTATAACATATATTTCTTACAATACTAAAAATTAATTATATTGATTATCAGCAAACGTGATATAATTTCTAAAATAATTGAATTAATAAATTTAAAATATACACAGTATATAAAATAATGTGATATTTGATATTCATTCGTTATAAATTTATTGTTATTGGTAATCATTAAAGTTGGCAAAAATTGAAGACCATATAAAATCAACTATTTATTAATATTGCATCTTTAATATGTAACACCAAATTTAATGAAAATTCATTGTCAATATTGTATATTGCCAATCCCGTTAACCAATAAAGCCACGTGGCTTAGTTCAGCGTCATTTATGAACAATGATTATCATCAATGGAAAGTATATAATAACAATGAAAATCATCGGTAATAAATTTGAACCACCTGAAAATGATTGATTTTGATATTTTGAGGTCTTTGAAAAACGCATGGATTTTTTTTATTGTATTGTAACTTTTAATCATATTTTCATAACCTTAACTTATATTTTCTTCTCTTGTTTGTAAATATTTGATATAATCTTGATATAAATATAAATATAATTTGTATACATAGATATAGGTAATATTTCGTTAACAATAATTAATTAATGAATTCATCACTTAATAATAATAACACGACGAAAGACTAAGAGGTAATGAAAAAATGAGTAATTCACATCATATGCACATTTACAAAACAAACACAATCGCATTTGGACAATAATTAACTAGCTAATAACTTAACACTTAACTTACAACTGAAATCTACATAAATAATTAATTCGTAATCGCAACTAATAATAATAAACAATATGTCAATTTCTTATAAACAAATAAATTAAACGTAAATTTCAAATTATTTACGTACATAATCTAATTTTGTGGGGTGCCGGTAATTTCACTTCAATTAACTTAAATAATCTCAGAAATGATATATAAATTAGTTTAAATAATGACACTTATTTTTCTAAATCTATAATACAAAACAAAAATTACAAAGAGAGGATAAGAAATTCACTCAAAGAGACAACATAATTAGATCAATTGCTCTAAATTTAAAAATACTTTTTGATGTACTGGGCATTTTCAAATCATCGGCCATATCTCTTAATATTTGTCAGAATTTGGCAACAATATTTAAATACACCCAGTACATCGGTTTAAGTAACTTATAAACTGAATTAACTAAATTTTAATTACAAAGAAACAATTAAGAAAGTTTAATGTAATTTTTATTAGCACTTTGTTCTGTTTCGGTGGTTTTGTGTTTCAATTAATTATGTATTTTTAACACCATCTTTTATGTAATTTTACTTGTTTTATTATTGATTATTGATAATATTTGGTTGAAAGTTTTTGGGTTCAGTTTTTGCTTCGCGCTTGTTTATTGGTTTTTGAAATACTTTGTAGTCACCAGTCACCACTGTCCTTATACATGAATAAATATTGACAAAAAGTAGAATGCTGCAAATCATATGTAATAAGCAATGTGTTCATGTAAATAAATATAGCATAGTTTTCATAAATTGACGACTCAATGGACAATTATTTATTTTTCATTTTGGTTTATTATTTTTTTCATTTTTGTTTGCTTCTCTGTTGTTTTCAGAGTTTATTACTTATTTGTGCATCATTTGTTTCGTTATTATTTAAATTTATTTGTTGTTTGATTTACGCGATTTAATTTTACAAGTCAATTTGTGTTCGTTTGCAATAAATTCACGAGGTTTAATTGTTTCTTGCTTGACATAGATGAAAAGCAATTACCTGGTTGTGGAAACACCCTATATTATATTAATAAATATGGCAGGTTCGATATTTTCCGCAATTACTTTTGTTTTCAGTCATCTATTTTCGCGTATTTTTAATGTCTTCGTGTGGTTACGTTACCCAGTCATTTGTTTCGCGCGATATTCATACTTGGAATTCAGTCGTAATTAATTTTTTTAGTTATTAAATATTTTTACCAAATACAGTCATCCAATTTTATTTTTGTAAATGGTTCGTTTTTTTTTCTTCAAAATTTCTATCCGTTTTCATTTTCATTCTTCTTGAAAACGCGTTTTCCTTAAAAGTGACGCCGATAATGTCTGAATTACTCCCTATCAATGTAATCGTATCGTTACTTTACTTATTATATGTAAATCGCTATCAGTTGCAGTTCACGCGTACATTTACCATTATCACACATTCAATATTCAATTATTTTCATATTTTATATAGCTCTACACGCAATATAGTTAGTTTTATTCAGAACTCAAAGCAGTTATCAAGATATTAATCATACTAGTTACCATTATATTATTTCCAAACAAATTCGCAACTTTTTTTCATGCTCACTCAAGATTTTTACTAACTTACTTTCACAATCACAACACTTGTTTTCGTCTTCCCATACTTTTAGTTTTATCTGTAAACAAGACATTTATATTATGTTCTGAACTTACTATAAAATACTCCTTTACGTAATTGTTATAGCTTATACTATGTAGATGCTTAAACGAATTAGTTGTTAGCATTAATTTAGTGTATTGCTAATGTCTGTACTTTAGTTGTAGTATAATAGTATACAGGGTGGTCCAGCAAAAACGCGCCACTAAGCACGACGCAGTATTCGTTCAAGAATCGGCCAGTTCGAAGTGAAGCGATTTATCTAGAACACCCCGTAGTTTTCGTTTAGTTAGGCTCTTTTTAGGAAAATTTATTCATTCCTGATTGAATTTGTTACTTTAATATTGAAATATCTTCAATTAAGTGTGTTTGTGTTGTGCTTCGTTACTTATTTGATTGCAATTGTAAATGTTTATGTGGCTGTCATTCTGCAATGTTATTAAACTTTGTATTGTTATAGCATGAGTGGCTGCTCTTTACTTTACTTCACTTTGCACAGGTTTTGCCTATTTAGATTAACTTGACTTATTTTATGTTCTTAATAATGACGCGACAAACATTTCCAATGATTTAGCAGTTCTTAATTAGCCTTAGCATTATTTAAGTAATTAATTTTATTTAGTTGACAACGAACACATATTAGTACTCTTATAATCTGTATCTTTACCTGTCAATATATGAAGAGATGCTTCCCATGTTCCTAATATTTGTTGTGAGTTACTTAAGTTTACATTTTCCATTTGAGGTGGGAGGTGGTAGATCTAATTAGTTTCAGAGTATATACAATATAGGGGGCGGCTTGCCATTTGTAAGCATATTTACAAGTTACATTTTGCGACATCTTTAAATAGTTTTTCTGTGATTTAAATATGTTTATGTATAGAGATATATTTTATGTATAATATGTATGTAAAGTTTTATGCAACAAGTAATCTTATTTACTCTTATTAGTATATATGTATATTTATTATTAATTAAAAATATTGTACTCTTATTACGTTTCTGAGATCTAAAACATGGTAATATATAGCATATTATATATTTATATATATTTAATAGATTTCTTTTAATATAATTATGTAAAAATCAATAATGATCTTAAAAACGCTTTAAAAATAAAATTGTTTAAACGATTCGTTCTGAAATCATGTACGCGATATTATAATAGTAAGATTCATTTACATGTTCGTATAATTATAAGTTTGTATTATAATTACGTGTTCATTTTTAGTCGTCGATTTAATTTAATCAGTTGATGGTTGCAGCAAAAGCTGCCGAAACTACAGTTTCATTTATACTTTTTGAATTTTGTTTGAATTTTTTTTATGTTCAAGCGAGCAATTGCTTGAATAAATTTAACAACATTGGTAGAAAATTTTGTTCTTGGCAGTTATTTTGCAAAGTCATTCTCTCAACTTTTTATTTTTCCAAAATTTTAAGTTTTTTTTGTCAATTTTTGAAAGGTTTTCGAAATTTTGTTCACATAGGCCGGCTGACACGTACGATCGTATCAGAAGCCGGCCCGCTTCTTGTTACCATGTTTGGTAAGTAACCATGGCGATCGTAGAAAGCCGCCATGACGCTTTTGTTTCATCGGCCATCCATTACGTTCTATGATGGCACGAAGAAAACCGCGACCAAACATCCTTAACACGTAGTATCGACATTACAGCTTTTTGTTTTTCATACAATTGTTAAATGTATGTTGTAAGTAAAACTTGAACGCTAATATTTTTCGCTTCTCTTCGTGTTTAAAATATTATTGTTTTGTTTTACGACTAGCAACGATTGTTATTTTTGTGTATATCGGGCACACTTGTGGAATTTTCGAGTTTTTCAGTTCGTTAGTGTTCAGTTCAATGTTCAGTTCAGTCCAATCAACACTTTTAGCAGCGAATCATTAAATTATTGAGCGTGTCCCGCTTAGTTTTTGTTTAAGATGTTTTATGTCTTTGTATTGCTGCGCACCTAAAACGAACGGCAGTGGCAGTCTATGCATACTAGATCTGATACTGTTGTTTAATAGTTTGTTCTTCTTGATTGGCGTCGAGTGACCGGCTCAATCACCAAAGCGACTGCACGCCTTCTTCCACTTGCACTGCGTGCACCACTGTTCGCGGTGTTCCATGCCGTACACCTTGCGGCATTTCTTGTTCTCGCCACGGACGCGCCGCGGTGAGACGGGCGTCTTGGGGCTGTGTGGACGCGGCGAGAGCTTCATCAGCTTGTGTGGTGATTGCGGAATGGTAATTGGGCCGGAGTAGATTTGTTGGCGGAGAGTGCCAACGAACTGACGCTGGTATTCCGGGTCTTCGTGGGGCGGCCGCGCCATATCGCGATGTGACAATGTTGGCTGGGGTTGTTGGATGGGCTGTGGTTGTGGTGGTGGTGGCAGCTTACTCAATTCCATTTCATTGTAATAGAATTCTTCTTCGTTATCTGAGATGCTAATACCGGCAGTTCTAAACAGACAAGCAGAACAAACCATATCTTTAAATAAATGAAACTGAAAATCTTAACAAACAAAATGGCGACCATTCAAATAAAATTCGATAGTAGTCTAATATAAAACCGTTATGCTAGCTATGAAATGACAAAGAAAAGTATGTAGATGTGGGTTCATCATGCGTAGATGTTGATGACACGATGACTATTTTCGTGGCGGCTTGTCGGCATTTCAGATTTCGGCATCCTATAATACCTAAGCGATGCGTAAACATAAACTAAATGATGAAACATAGCGGTGTCGGCGTCGCCACGAATAATACCGTTCGATACAAGGTTGCTAGTTAGCCTTGGTTTTGGCCACAACATAATACATAACGCAACACCTTTGCTTGGCTTGATAGTTTAGATTTGTGCTACACTTTGCTTATTATTATTAACTTCGTTACGTCTCATTTCATTTGCACGGCAGTGTTCGTGTAACTTTAGAAGAATTCCTCTTTGATTTGCTAAGCTACTTCGCTAGTATTTAGAATTTTGCAAGATATTGCGCATCATTTTTGGACGTGTAAAATTTTAATACAAATACCAGTCAAATTTTGCGTAATAAGATATTTAAATTTATCTACCAATCTACGTCTCGTAGTAAAGTGACTAATCACTATACGAAAAATAGTTTTTATTTGAAACACCATGTTTTTGGTTTTGTTTTGAGATTTAAAATTTGAAATGCGATAAACTCCGAGACTTGGGGAGGTGAAGCTAGACCACGAGCAGGTGGTGAATGGTATGAACAAGTTCAAGTAGACAAAGAAAACAACTTGGGGATGATTCGAAAAGTCCAGAAAAGGAAAGAATCAGATTTTTAAATTCTATTCACAACATTTGTTTGGGTTCTGAGGCTGAGGGGTTGTTTGAATGTTGATAGAGGTTGAAGATCGACCTGAAGGTCTAAGGCTAGTCTGGCGGCCCGTCTGGGATGATATTTTTTATTATTGCTTCAACATCAATTTTTGTCTAGACTTCAGCGGAAGAGTATCAACAGTATCATTTAATATTTTGTATACCGAGTGATTATACATATCTAGTCGGTTTTGAAAACGCAAATTAGTTCGAATCGTTACTTTTAGGCAAAATTTAGGTACACATTGTAAACTTACTTGAGATGTTCGTTGCGGATATGTTCCCTCATTTGTTCTTCGATCTGAGTTACCAAACCGCATTGCT
This sequence comes from Leptusa sp. GC000079, assembly GCA_030264655.1. Classification (NCBI taxonomy): domain Eukaryota; kingdom Metazoa; phylum Arthropoda; class Insecta; order Coleoptera; family Staphylinidae; genus Leptusa; species Leptusa sp. GC000079. Next base: position 21,694 of record JARJDT010007066.1, read on the forward strand.
TCCATGTGCACTTGTATAAAATGCAGGCGATCGGCTGCAACAAACAGAAAACACCATTGAAAAAATTTAAATAAACGCATGGAAATTGGGCATTTTCCATAAAATAGTGGGTTTCATCTGCTGCGTACTGCGTATGTAACATACTTCACATCATTAAAACGAAAACATGGGCCAGTTAGCAGCTATTATTATATTTCAGAAACAGCTGATGCCAATGTTCGAATTTGAACAAAATTTCTTTGTTCTGCACGCGACCACGCGTTCTTGGCTCTCGCAATGCAAGTTCGCACTCATGTTGTCAGAGGCATATACGGTCGTCTGTTTTTCGCTCTTCTTGTTGCGTTTAGGCTCACATGGTTGGTTTCAATTCCATCTAGAGTAAATACACACCAGTTCGACAATCAGCTGTTCGTTGTTTTGTTGCTCTTTCGCTTGCACCTACAACCTCACACAAAGAACTGCTCCGGCCGTTCGCATGCAACAGAACAAGATGGCGAGATGCATAGAAATAGGGAA
>JARJDT010007090.1:0-19690 GCA_030264655.1 Leptusa sp. GC000079
ATTATAAACAATTCTTAGGATATTAGATAGGATATATGGTATGAAATCAGAATTTATTACTATTTTCTGCTCAATGAATAATTTATTTGCAGATTGTAAAGCACAATTAAATTAAATATATAGAGTTCAATATTTTAAATGAGTTTTATTGGATTTTAGCATATTTACTATGAACATTAGAATTCTGAAAATAGTACAAATAATAAGTACACTTTAATCATCATCATCAATTACAGAAAATATTGAAGAAGGGCTAGGTCCAGGCCCGAGCTCTACTTCGGACTCCACCGAAAAAATATCCGACAATGGGATGTACACACACGGTTGAGTTTGTGAGTCGGAGGATTCTGGCATTCTTGAACCATAGATGAAAGAATCGCTGCTATAATAAAACGTCGATGGTGCGACATCGCTGAATGTGACATGATGATTCTCTAGTGATACAGTACTGGAAACTTCATTAAGATGCGTTCTTGCGTTCTGTTGGAAAAGTGTAATTAGCAAAAGTATACTGGAAATAAAATAAATTGCTCGTTTGATATCTATAAAATATGATCATAAAACATTCAAAACAATTAATTAATGGCTGTTGTGTTAATTAAGCAATCAATCAATAAGTAAATATTTATTTATGGTATCATATGGTATCATTAATATCATTTTGTTTGTATCATACATGTCATTGATCAACTAGAAGTGTATGAAGTCTGATGGGCTAGGGCGTGACGATATATGGTATATTATTTTAAATCTTTTTTGTTTTTTTTTCATTCATATCGTTTTTCATTCTCATTTGTGTGTTTTTGTATCATTAATTTATTAAATTTAATATATTTATATTTATATCTTCAATGTTGTATTCAATAATTTAATATTTTTAATTTTAATTGTTTTTTTTGCATTTCTCATTCATTTGTATTGTATCATTATTCGAATCATTCTTATAATTGTGTTAATTTAAGTTTTGTTTGCTTGTATGGTTTAAATTTAAGAGATAAGTATAGTTAAGAAGTATATTACATAGTAATAGGAACGTGCATCTTCGCGCGATCTACATTAATTTTATGAAAAATAAAATGCTCAAAAACGTTAACACATGAATACATAGAAAACTACGTCTGCGTGGGACGCAATTTTTAGCTTCTTTTGCATTGGGAGCGAGACGATGCACGCTCGAATAGCTCGCCAGGACAACGCGGGCAGATCACAAAGAGCAAACACGCCAAAGAACTTCAACTCGTGAAGTTGTTTCAACGTCCAACAAGCATAATTATATGCGATTTAATTATGTTCTTCGAGTGATACTTGAACTGCCCGAGAAGCCCGTCCTTGTTGTGCCCGGCGCCTCCACCGACAACCGGAAATATTCCCATCGCCACATCTATCTATATAACTCCCTTATACTCTCAAATTGCTGACTTTCCGATTGCCAATGACTTTTTGACCAGCCACAAGAGCCGATGGTTCCGATACGGAGTAGTAGTGTATAAGTGTGTGCGCGAGCTCGCTAATAGAAGCAAACCCAAAACGCCACCCCCGATTACTTGTATGTCTTGTGTCTTAAATTAAAATTATAAATAGAGTATTGGTGTAGAAGTATTTATACTTAATGATAGATACAACTACAAATTATTTCAATAATTAAAATATTATAAATTAAATTAAGTACTTATTCCATATGCATGATAAGATAACATTACATGGGTACGTTTAAAACAATCAATGAATCAATCAACAAAATGTTCAAATACTGTAAGCTGCTGTAACGAAAAACTTAATTAAGTACTCGGTGATATAATGTCTTATTTAGGTAAAAATCAGTTAAGTAAGTAACATTTAAGTACACATTATTAAGAAGGGATGTTTGACTAGTTTCTTTTGTAATAAGTCGGGCGTGACTTGCGACTTGCCACTGTCAGCGTGCCATTATACACAGCTCTTAAACGTTAAATTCAAAAATGTCATGTTTAAGCTACTTATTCACAGTAGTTAGTTATAGTAATTTATAATATGTTACAATAATCATAATAATGATCAACATCTTGCATTGTTGTTTTCACATTTTTTCTTCATTTAAAGTTAATTTTATAGTAAGATGCATGTAATGTAATAGTTGCATTTTGCGTTCTTTGTTTTCGCTTGAATCTTTCAGGTTTCATTTAAACTTCTTTAAATATATATATGTTTATATTAATAATTTTATAGTTTAAGCTCTAGCTTCTTCCATTTTCAAATCATTTTGTATTTTTCTTTGACAACAATCAATGACGGTGGCATAAATGTTTCACTTATTTAACATCTTTCATCTTAATTTATATAAACAATTCGTGTTGACAAATTTCGACGTTCATCAATAATAATGTTACCATAACTCATCATAAAAATTTAAAAACAATCAATATAAAAGATAAATAATGCAATTAGCAATGATATAGTTGAAATGTAGTACGTAAAAGTGGCAAGACAGTTTGTTTATTTGTTTCATAATAAAATGTAATTTCAACTGCTGTTAAACTTCCTTTCGTTTAGTTTTTTTTTCATTTTAATCGTGTTCTTAACGTATTCAAATTAATTTCTTTTTAGTTTTTTTAATTTCTATTTCTTAACGGCTTTCTTCTTCATCTAATCTATAACTAATCAAAGTTAAATCTAGAATTATTACACAACAGAATGAGATTTCAGACGCGAAACTAATTCATATACAACAAACAATTCATTTCTTTTAGTTTGAGGCTGAAGTAGCTGTGTTGTTTATTAAATCATTGGTAATTGAATTGTTGCTTGTAGTGAATTATTGATGCATCTTGAATAAACTTTTTGGCAGACAACATTTAAATATCTCTTCTTTTCTTCTACAGTTTTGGTTTTAAATTTAAATTTTTAAATTCATAATGTCATTTCTCATATTTAATAATTTGTAAATTTGTAGGTTTTTTAAAGTTCATAAAATTATATAATATCGCAAAGGTTTGCTACTGGCTTATGAGTTATTTAACCAGAAGAAGCCAATAGCAAAGATTTGTTTTAGAAATTAGACGAGGGCGCATGTCAAATGGGTTACAACTAAACTTTTGGTAAAAAACGATAAAGGGGCAATATTTTGACAATTACGTTTGCGCAATTTAAGAATTGATTTTTGTCGTTTATTGTTTATAACATCCTTCGCTAACGAGTTTTCTGCAATTTTTTACAACCCGGAAACTTTAGTAAATGATCAAATTTCACGACTGATTCGAGGACAAAGACCAGGCAAATGTGACGGTGCACGGCACCCCAAAAAAGGATCCCAGCCACAAATGCGAGCCGGTCGACAAAGCAGAGTGCACTGCAAAATTTGACATGAAAAGTTACGCAGCCAATCTTTCCCTTATTATGTTATAAACGTTGTGTGCAAATCTTGCCAAAAACAATTCGTTCGTTACTGGACGCACGCACCACTTATAGATATTCGAGGGCATATTAGATCGATGGCCCTTTGTTCTCGCAATGAATGCAATTTTTGTGTTCTATTAATCGTGTGAGTAACGTAAGCCACGCGTCCTCGCCGAATGTGTGAGAGCAAGCGAGCGTCAAAGTCGCGCTCTCACCTAGGCACCTAATTAAACGCTATGAACGAACGGTAACATTCGCTCACTTATTTATTTCTTCTCTTTAATTTATTTATTGCTAAAACATGTTTTTAGTTCGTAGCGCTGAGCATACTGCGTCACGTCATCGTCGACGATGATGCCAGTCGATGCTGAGCGCGCTTCATTATCATGCTTCATCGTAATATGTAATTTTTTTCTTTTGTTTATATATAGAAGTATGAAACACACAATATATTCACTAGAATAACAATAAATCAACGAACAATGAACAATGCGCTGCGTATAGTCGGCTTATGTAGTTACGACGATTTTCTTGTATTTGGTTTACTTTTTGTATAAGTATTTTTTATTAATTTATAATATATGTATATTTGTTGGATTTGTTGCAATTACGGATTGATGTTTGTTTGGTGGCGATATGGCAGCAACCACGACTATATCACTGTTTGTCTGTAACTTGTTTGTTCTTTACTAATCGGATCCGATCTGATGGTGATGACCGTACGATAAGATAACGGTGCGTTTGCGTTTGTGTCGCTATACGTTTAGCATCACAAACACACGTAAAATGAGTTGGAGTGCAACAATGTCATGTAAATTTGAATCTGCTGTTTGTCGATAGGGGCACTCGATGAACGAACGGCGATTTATATTAGGTTTTAAATGAATCTCTGTCCGCACACTTGACTTGATGATTTCGGATTTTGGTTGGCTGGTTGTCGGTTGTTGCTGCTGTAGCTGTTAAATAGTTTGGGTTTGCGGGAGGCGGAGGAGTCGGTGAGGACTGAATGAGGACATCTCGGTTTAGTTACATTTGTAATAATATGGTTAACGGTTTCAGCTCTGCTCTTGCATCATTTTGGTCAAAAGTGAGTGAGAGTTGTGAGTGTGTGTGATGGGACGGGAGCGCGATTAAGATCGTGGCAGCTAAACGGCCGTCTCTGTATGGCTATGAGAGGACAATCGCTCCACATCGATTTCGGGAATCGTCAACTCGTCTGGGATGTTATCAGCGTACTCAATGGAAGATGTTTGCGACAACCTCTTTGAGAGTGATGTCTGTTTGCGGAGTGCCTCGGCAAGGGAAGTATTGCTGTGTTCGCCGTACCGAGCATCTAGGCCCTGACGGAAAGCATTAACTACTCGGATCTGAAATGAACAAGAAACAACAAAACAGAGAGAATTAAAATAAGAACATTCCCAAAGAAGAAGACACGAGCATTTAGCAACAGCCGAAAAAGAAACAGATACAGAGCAACTGGTTGTTTTCTTTGTTGCTGCGGCTTTGAACAACAAGTGCCTGGCGTTCGATTCAAGTCACAACTGCAGCAGGCAACTCAACAGCGACAACGAACAACTCAACAACCCCGTCGCAATCGGAAAAGCTTGACAAACTTGAACCAAACACCCGACAGGACAGTCATTCGCATATTGAATAAATATAAGAACAATCAACAAACATGCAATAATTACAGCGATGTTGAACAATAAAGTTGAGGTGTATGTACACATGCCACGTGTTGAAGGCGTGTTCGTTAGCCATGTGGTAACTGACAACATACATACATTTGAGTGCAATTGAGGCAGTCATTGAAATTTTTTTTTTTCTGGTTGATAAGTTGATATCACTTTCATTAATATCAATATCGTGTAGGTATATGGTAGGTATATTATGAACACTGCCTGATTTACATATATAATGAGCGCCAAAACACATGCCGTGTAAGCGCTCGATGCAGTATAGCGGTATTATATGAAATGGTTGTTTCCACGCACGAAGTTTCCAATCAAAGTCAATTCAAACAAAGCACGTTTAATTAAAATTTTTACTTATAGTAAGCAAATTGTTAAGCGTGTAAGCTGGCAGCATAAACATAGTTAAAATCGAACCAAATGAACCGCATTTTGCTCTGCAAATGCAAATCCAAATCCATGAGCAAATGAATAAATCGACGACACGGTATACATTAAAATAATGTGGTTTGGTGCAAATGAACGGCGAAGTGCGCTTTGTCCGGCCGACTTTCTATCAAACTTTATTAGGTTCTTTTTGCGATCGACCGAACAGTAACATCAATGAGAGAGCACCACAGAAATTAAAAATTAATTGAGAACAAATTAACAATTATGAAAATCGGTAAATTACGTTGTGGTATGACACTGGTAGCAAGCAGTCGCATCTGTCACACATCCGAGTTTGAAAATTAAAGAACTTTTTCAAATATAAAATGTTGCTAATCAAAAAACGGTAAAACGGAATAATGTAAAAAATCAAAAGTAAAACATTGAACTTGCAAATATCGGTTTCTTACAGATCAACACACTTGAGATTGTTTGAGCACCACTTAGACATACACGTATAACAATATTCATTATACATACAGTTTTACCAGATATTGATTGGTTTTTTGCTTACGTGATTTTGCCCCACCTGTATGTATGTATACGTGGGTATTAGTAATCAAATAACACATCAGCACAAATGTTTTCTATGTTAATAATCAATCATATTAATAGTTACTTATAATTCATTAGTTACAACAAACCAAATTAGAATAAGTTAAGTAAGTAAGAAATATACTAAATGGAAATGAAGCGAGAAGTTTGAAAATGAATTCAAAAAGTCACAATATTGCAACTTCTAATCCCTTGTCAAATAATTAAATGTTGTTCCTTTGCGACTTCTTAAACTACGTGCTTTGGTAAAACACCTCAAACAGGAAGCATTTTACCAAAACTACAATACTTATAAATGAAATTATAATACATAAAACTAAAAGCCAAATCGATTTACTAGCACTCTTTTTTATTTTTCTTTTATTTAAAAATCTAAAATTAAGAGCGCCAATTATATTTTATTGTTATATGAAATTATTCATTCACCTGACACCAGTAAAATAAACAAAACATCATTTTTCTAAAGAATGGAAGCCTCTACTTTAACAAAATTGAACAAAAATTCTATAACTTAATTAGTAATCTCATTAACGTAAAGAATCGCGGCGCAATCACAAATAAAATGAGTAAAGCCGTATTAGAAGCAAAACAAGCATCGATTTCACATTGACTATTCACTATTCAAAAAGCTATTGAAAGTTTTCTAGAAGTTTTATAGATTTTTAAGAATTAAATTTTGTATTTTTTTTCTTATTTGTATTAATAAAGTATTGTTGTTTCATCGATAGTGTTTTTAAGCAGTAATAAAAAATACCAAACTTTAATAGTAATAGTAAATATCTGAGCAATACTGTACTTTATGTATTCAATAAGAAGTGTGAAATAAAGTACCGCTTTAATTTTAATTTGATGAAAATAAATTATTTGATGTATATGCACGAAGAAACAAAGGTCTGCTTCAGTTGTGTAAGTCACAATGCATCGTAATAATAACTATTAAGTATTTAAGTATTCACAACTAAAAATAACTTTTGGTTTAATTTTATTTTTGTTTGTATCGACCGAGCAGACGTTTTGAGCGATCTTATGCATCTGTGAAAAGATGAGCTCCCAAAATAAAATAGAACAGAGTTCAATTTTATTTTGAGATTGTTGAAGTTTGTTGAAAATAAAAGAAGAACATGCAAACGAAATGGATATTTCATGCAAACAAACACTGTAGTACCTACTTTTGTAGAAATTGAAAGATAAGAAGTTACAGATACAGTAGTTGTAGGAAACGAAGAAATTAAGTATTGATTGTGGTTAGTTGGATTTGACGCTCACATTTTGATTTTGTTTCAGTTGAATCCACATTCACTCATTTCGTGGTAGTTTTGTATTTTATTGAAATTAGTTTCAAAAAATAAATAATAAAAACATTATGAACATGAATAGCTGGACAAGTAACAAGTTTTTGTCAAATTTACGCGTATACGGTGTGTGCTTCATGTGATTCTAAGCATAATTGTTAATGTGTGTTGTTAAAATTTAGCGCTTTTATTAATTGACCTACTTGCCTTAACAATAAGTAATTTAATTGTAAATCTAAATTAATTTTGTTGCTCATTTATAAGCGGTGCTGACATCGTAAATCAAACCTACTAATACCTACTGAATATTTGAAAAATTATTCAAAGTAAAAAAGCCTTACTTAGTATTAATTCATTAAAAAGCAGCGCTCTAAAAAGCTTTTCGAACCAAAATAAAATATCCTAAGTAACCAGCGGTTCAAAAATTGAAAAGAAAACTAAATAAAGCAGCCTGTTTTTTTATTGATCACTGCAAAAATTCGGAACAATTTAAACCGTTACTGTTTCGAAAGCGTACGAACACAGTTTGTAGCTAAACTAAATAAAGACACAATAACACAAAATTGCGATACGAGCTGCAAAAAACATTCGAGCGGCAAATTTGCATTGCATCAACAAGTAATAACAAAAAAGAAAAAAGTTATAAACTGAACTCTTTTGAAACTCAAATTCAACTCAAATCAGTTATTAGTATCAACTCAAAATCGTAAATAGAAACCAAAACTCAACCAAAACGCATTATTTGCTCTTATTAAAAAAATTACTTAATCAATATTCGTAATTAATTAAATACATAGCGGACAGAAAAAGATAGATGTAGGAAAGCGGCTTACAGCTTGGTCAGTGGAGCTCTTGCTGTACGGAACCGGAATCAAACGCTCTTGCAATTCACCACCTATCACCTTCAAGAGTAAAGGGCAATGTTAAAGAGTGGTTTGGTAAAAACAACAGTGAAAGACACATAGGTACAATAGAAACAAAATTGAAATTATTGTGCATTATGATTATTTAAAAAAGATCCAAAAAGAACAAAACGATGGAAACTTTGAAAAATCAGTACTTGAAAAAGGAATAAGTACAAACATTGTTTGATCAATATACAACAGAGGTATAGTGACTGCTTAAAAAAACGAAAAGAACTAAGAGACATGATGAGAAATCATCAAAAAGTAAACAAGTACATTTATATCAACATGATAATAATTATAACACAAATGATAGAAAACGTTCTACATTATTGATAAATAATTAACCTGAGAAGAGTGTAGAGGCAGCGGCGGTTCGCTTTCCTTACTGTTTGTTTAATTGTTTGCTTTTGCTCATTTGCATCATTATTGCTGCAGCAACGGGTCCGCGTTCCGCCGCCAAACAGCGGGCGTGCACATCGGGAGGCCGGAGATCCTGCTTTCTATACATCACACATATGCAATGTGTTCATGTTGGTGTGTACGTGTTCGTGAATATTTTGATTTAATGCAATATGGTGCACAACCACTATGATAAAATGCACGCGAATGATGAAAATGCAAAATAAATAGAAACGCATGTATCCAAAAAGTGGCTGATTGCTGCACCTGCTCTTAACGTTAACTTTTGATCACACTATCAATGATTAACAAAATGAGTTCAATGACTAGTTAATTTTGCTTCATTTTTTTTTATTATAATTAATTCTCAAGTGATTCTTGTGATGAAAAGGTGTAAAGTAACAATTTTACAACAATAGCAATAGTTACAGTTATGCGCTGCATTCAGAACGAGTGGTCCTGCGTGCTTAGACGCATAGCATCGCAACTAATGTAAATCTGTGAACGCATCACATTCTGATCAACGTATAAACGCAATTAATTAAATTGATAGAGAATAAACCGTTGCTGCTTCAGTTTCATTGTTGAGAGTTCTAGAGTTCACATTTAGCGATCGTTTGATTCATTTGATTGTTTAGTACGATTATAAATTGCAGCACCCTGACGTAGCCAGTTACGATGAACGGCATCGTCGTGTGCCCAACCATCGAGGATGCTGCCGGCCAATGATGCATGCGCCCGCCGGTGCTGTAAAGTTACAAGTGTTACAATCAACAGACACACGATTGCTCGAAACGTGTATCTACGTGGTGCGGCTTAAAGAGGCCTTTTTAGTATCAAAAAAGATCGAATAGAACAGAGCATATTATAATAGTTGTTATATATTTACGATATTTATAATAAACGATTCACGACTGTTCGTCAAACTGTCTGCTTTCGGCTAAATCTAGACGTTAACTTTATAATTATAATCATTTAACATTTCATATATTTTTAATCATCTCATGTTATATTAGTTTTAATTAATAATTTAATAATATAAGTTAATAAGAGTTAAACGTTTTAATTTGCTTTAGTTTTAATAGTGATTGCATACGCATAGTACATTATCACCGATCACCAATAATTAGATGTTGAAATATTTCGCCAACTTGGCTTTATCAATATATTTCCGTGCAACGTTTTGTTTAATATTTTCAAAAACACAGTAGTAAATATTTACCATAAATTCTTGTTTATCAGATAGAATAAAATAACCTGAGAGGTATAATAAAGCTATCTAAAATGCTATACAGACAGCAAATCTACAAGTGAACGACGAAATATTATGTACAAAAATAATACAAATATATATTTATATGTATGTATAGTAGATTTGGTCATAAGTAAGATCAAGAAGTTGCTACTAAGTGCTAAGCTATCGATAGTAGGCAAGGAAAGAGTTCGTTCTTCGCACTTGTTCATATCATATGTAATTGGGAAGTCCAAAGGGTATAAAGGAAGCACCAAATATATACAGATCAGTCGATTTCAAAGAGTTTAGAATATCGTTTTTGTAAATAGATATAGAAAATAGATAGTAGGGTAGATAGAATGATATAAGTAAAGGCATTGATTGAGATAGTAAGTGAGAGAAATCAAATCAAAAGTAAAAGATGTATAAGAAGTCAAATAAAAACATCAAACTCAGCAATCAAACTAGACTAAACAAAAATAAAATTAAATTAAAAAAATCATACAAAAATAGTTAAATATGTAGGTAAAGATTATAAAACAATACACACTAAACACATAAGTATTTAAAAAATAATATTAATTCTTAAATGTATATGCTAAGTATCTAATTTTAAGAATAATGTAATTATGTAATAAACGCATTAGCACAGCAATGGTGGAAATTCGCTTGCACACTGTACATTCAATATCAAGGCTTAAAATACATTATTATCAGGCAGGGTGAAGATTACAAAAATCAAACAAAACAAAATAATTCAATAAAAAGTAATTAAAAACAAAATTATTAATCAGTAAAAATTATTTGTTAAAAGATACAAAAATATTCCAAGTTCGTTTCAGTTTTAATATAAGTATCGAGCGAAAATGGCCGATCGCCGACAACGGCGACGGTGTCAGTGGTGGTTCTAAGACATGCAGTGCCGCCGTTACCGTCCCGCCGCCGCCGCAATCAGCACCCCAATCATTTTAGTTTTTATGTAACAGTAGGTCAGATTCATTATCAGCGGTACTGGCATGGCAGCAGCAAAGTCAATGGGCCGCGCATCGGCATCTGCTTGGGCCTCCCGCAATCGCAAGGACACTAGATACGAATCTCATGCACCGATTTTGGCAGCTCGGAGTTGTTTGATGGTGCGGAAGGTGATGGTGGTGTGGTGACGGTGACGACCGACGCGAACTGTGGAGTTTGGTGGTGGTGGTGATGGTGATGGTGGTGGTGGGACGGGAGCCGCATAGCGGCGGAACGAGGAGACAGCAGCCGGTTGCCGGCGGTGCCGCCGCCGGTATAATCGGCGCGATCGCTCTTCGACGGCAGCGGCGAGAGCTTCATGGCCGTCGAGTCCTCATCAATGTATGTGATGTCTGAGAGGGGACGAGGCGGCCAAGGGCCAGTGTGGCTTCGCGAGCTGCGCAAACTGTGTAAGCTTTGTAAACTATGTAACGATCGGCGCTCCTCCAAATCCTCCAGGGTTGACTTGAAAGCTCTGATTACTCGAAGCTGCAAACACAGGGAAGCCAGGGTATTCAAAAGGCCGGGATATGCATGCATCACACACATACGCAATGCATACGCGCCGCGCTCAGCGCCAACATTATCATCAACATGCATGCAAACTAACGCTTTTCTTCTTTCGCCACCTATGTACTAGTGCTAGTCTAGTAGTTTTAGTCGGTTACCAAGTTACCACACAGCTTATTCATACTCTTCTCACAGCAAACGCAACGTAACGCAAATCAAAGAATCTACCAGTCAGTGTGGCTTTATTCAGAGCGTAATGCTATTCAAAGTTTGCATCCTTCATCTTTCATCAATTCGGACCAGCTTACAAGCATTTCACTTAACAGTCGCTCAGTCAAGAATAACCAACCGCGAGCATATCATCAATTAGACTATTTCTTCGACATGAACCAAATTCAAATTAAACGAAAACGTCAGTTTTCTGTTTCGATTCAATACAATTAGCGATTGTTTTAATTGGTTGTTGTTGTTGATGTTGTTTTTGTTTGGAATTTGTTTGGTGAATCAAGGAATTTTTTGATTTGAATTTTAATAGTTTTTTGAAAGAGTAAAAAGATAAAAAGAGCCTAAGAGAACCACAAACTTAAGTAAGACAAGAGAAGATAGAGAGAGAATGATGAAGAAATTAATTTACTACACGGTTATTTCTACAGATATTTAGATAAAATTATTAATGCATTCATAGTCAATTGTCGCATTCAACTTCAACAAATTTCTAAATGTAAATGTAGGTAATGGTTACAATCAAAAGATGACACCTTACACGTTCACGCATCTAACTGATTCGCACAATATGTAATAGTATGTTTTGTTTACTTGTTAAAAAATATGATTGTGTAATGAATGAGGATGATCGACCAGCACAAACGGGTAAATTTCTGCTTTTCTTCGTTGACGTTAACAGTATCCAAGACCACACATTTCAGATTTCAGTAGCCTGTAGGCATTGGGCAACCAGCAAGCGGGACAAGGGCACCAAGCGTTTTTATTCACAATCAACTAACTACCAACAAGCATCTCTAACCACATAATCTAACTGAACTAACAACAAATTTATACTATATCGCGAAAAATAATTTGCATTTTTGCTTTTTTGCTCTGCTATGGCTGTGTTGTCGCGGAGCACATACATTAGCAAACGAAATTAGTCACTACTCATTACAATAAGACAATAAATAAGTTAACAAATACAGAAGACACACACAACAAAAACTACGAGACTACGTAATATCAGACCAAGGGACATCAAGAAGTGTTTGTTAAACTAATACAAACGAAACAATATAACAATAAAACAGATTAGATACGATACGAGGAGGAAGAAGAATATCATTGACAGTCGACTGCAAATGCAAATAGTTTATAATTGTTAAAACATGATTGCATTTTTAGAAGAACAATAAATATTGATATATAAATTATTAAGTCAAAGGTATTAATGTGAGTAACCACTTAATTAAGTTTTTGTAATAATATAATAAAGGTGGGTGAGAAATAAGGTGGCTTCTAAGAAACAGCTAACACCACAGTACAGTGCAAAACAGCAGAAACGCATATCGCAGTCAGTCCATTACACAAGCTAGTATTGCCTACTATCAGCTACATACTTGTTTGTACTGCGACAGGAATTGCTTGATACACCCACAGAGCGTTCCTATACCTCAGTTTCTCGCATGGGTTCCGCCGGCTAATAAATAAATAAAATTAAGTACCTAATTAAGGAGTAGCAAAGCAAACTGCTATTGCTGTGTGAAAATATCGAAAAGCCCCAGAGCCGACAATCAGCAATAATTAATTAATCAATCAATTAAAATAAAACAAAATAAATAAAGTTGGTATTCAACGCATTTGTAAAATCAAAATCAAATTAATATCATCTGAGCTTGAGCCACAACAATAACATTGTATACACGTTGTAAAATATCAAATGAATAAATAAATATAGTAAAAGACGGTGTAGACAGGCAAAATAGGGTGTTCAGACAAGTGAAGAGATGTTAGAGACAAGCGCGTCATTATCACTACATAAAAATTATAACAAACACATTGTTTTACGAATTTACGAACACTTTTACTTTACTTGTAAAGCCACACTGACATCGATAGATACTTTGAATTGCAACAGATCAACAGATGAAAAATACAAGTTTTGCTGGCAAAGTGACCATTCTGATTGCAACAAGGATAAACAAAGACAATATTGACTATGACGGAGGCAAATTGGAGGCTGCATTACAGAAGACAATAAATTCAAATGAAATACCAAAGATCAAAATAAGTTCGTTGTTTGTTTACGGTTCGTTAACAATTAACAATAATAAATTGCAAATTGCATTAAGCGGAGACAAAAACATAAGAAACACGTAGTTAACAATATAAATACCGTGTACATTTGAGGGCATGATGTTTTTCTTGCGGGTACTACTACGAAATACTAAAAACACAAAACAAATGTAAACTCAAATCGGCTCGGAGACAACACGGCCAACTTGAAAGTGCCGAATTGTGAGGGCTTTTTGATTTTGCTGTTTAGGAGTTGAATTTCAACAAGAAACAAGAGTTACGTTTACAAGATTACAAGAGGCGAAACCCATGCACATCAAATAAGATTTAGTTCAGATGAATGAAACATGTATAACTGATAAGCGACTTTTATAATTTAAATTTGCAATTAGTTTAAAATTAATAATTTAATGTAATTTATGAGGTACGTACGACTTCACTTTAGGTGTAAACGAATGAAACTGCTATGATTACAAGGGTTTTATTGCAATTCTAATAATATTCTTGTGTAGCTTTCAGGTTCTATTTAGGCATGAGCTAATATGGGTTTTGTTTGTGAGATGAAGCGTTCCATAAGCGTTTGTTAGTAATACATAACATATCACACCACCTACATACATGTTGTGAGACAAATCAATACAACTGCACAAGGAAATGTGTATCTTTACGATTGTGTGTGTACATAATACGAAACACTATCACACGACTACATTAATAATATGAACGAGAACGATCAACTACTACATCAACGATTACTTTACGATTAATATAATATATGTATAAAAATATATGTCCAAAATATGTAGTTAATAAGTGGGACACTCTTGTGAATTACAGGTCACAAGATCACATTTTCTGCAAGACAATTGACTTTGGCGATGGCGATGTTTTAACACAAAATATGTTTAATTATAAGATATTATAGGTTTTTATGTGTAGTTCAATTAAAATTATTAAACATAAGACAATGAGAATAATTCCAACCAAAAATAGGAAACAAATATAAAATTAAGTAAGTGGAAAAAGTCCCCCGAAATGATAGATATATTTAATTAAACCAAACCCACCAAACCAATCTACCAGTAAACCGGACATTAAACAGGAACACTGACAACTAAAGCAATTAATTATTTCTAAAGTAATTAATCGGCAATCGACGATCAACCGAACACCGAATTAATCCCATTATGTTAATTGAATTGCAAACAATCAGATGTCAATGCACCATGCGTTATTATATATTAAAAAAAGAAAAAATACTAATCAATAAGACTAAACATAAAGGCAATGATTATGGTAGTTGGAGGAATGTGGGAAAGTCGTTAGGATTATCAAGGATTTCGAAGAGGATTTAAGAATCGCGTTTACTATCAAATTCAAGGATTACCTAAGCTCTCGTCAAATTCTTGAACTACTTCCTATCCTTTTAATACTGAGCTCTGTTCATCAATCACTCATAGAGACAAATTAAATATCTATCGCAGTGACATTGGAAATTAATGTCCACCACGATAGATGATTAAATTAAATGTTATAAACCCGATTTGTAATATTGAAACATGTGTTTCATTTTATCGTCATACGCAAGAATCTTAATTGTAGTAGATAAGTAATTATTTCAAGTCAAGAGACTAATGACGAATTGCAGTGGACTTACCTGCGTTTGCAACCGCGTGAGGCCTCGAATCCAAAGTATTTGGCCTGCTCGTGGCTTCTTATCGCTGTCAACATCGTACTTTTCTTCGCCCATGTGCATGGCGCCCGCATATTCTTCAGGATGGCCTCTACCCCAACTACAAATTAAGTTTTTATTAAACAACTAATACGTACAACAGAAGTCCTCAACAGATTTTTGCAATATATGAAGATCAAGAATGAAAGTGTATAGTTTTAGACGTACGAAAGAATCTTTGGCATTTTCCGCGTTGGGACGGTCGTTACAAGTTGCCCCCATAACAGCGTGCCGAAGCCGAGGAACAAACACCAAAACCATTGCTCCAATGTGAGGCTTCTGGTGAAGAAAGCCATCTTACCATATTGGACGATAAAGACCTGCGAGGCCATTGTACCGACCCAAATGCCATAAAAGATAGGGTTGGTGAAGATGCCTTCGAATACGTTTCGCTGGCCGTGGATCTTCCTGGCATTGAATTCATTAAACAGTGTCATCATGACAAACGTGTTGAAGATAACAGTGAAGTGTTGTGTGGGCCCAGCGCCGAGCTCGGCTCCTCTGCCTGATTCAATGTCCAACATTCTGTCACCTAAACAAATTTATTGCAACCAAAAATACATTATCTGTTCTTTTCAGGTTTTTTCGTGTAGTTACCTCCAAATAACAATGCAAAAATGACAGTAAGCTGGTAGATGGCTTGACCTAGAATATTCTTCATCATAGTTCGAGAGATGAGAGGTTTTGTCCTGCCATATGGCTTTCTTAATAACAAATCGGGCGTGGGAAGCTCGGTAGCCAACGCTAGAGAAGCTAAGGTATCCATGATCAAGTTTACCCATAACATTTGCACAGCCTAAAATTGAATGCAATTATTGATAGTCAACTATTGGGGATGTGGGCTAAGCATGCCTTCAAAGGACTGTCTTGTACAGCACAGGCACCAATAAAAGCTACAATTACAGCTACAACATTTACTGTTAACTGAAACTGCAAAAACTTGGCTATACTATCGTAAACATTTCTTCCCCACATTACAGCTTTAACAATACTACTAAAGTTATCGTCTGTCAAAATAATATCCGAAGCTTCTTTCGCAACATCTGTACCGGCGATACCCTGCAAGAGCACAAGAACACCACAATTCAAATTAGTTCAATCATAATTCAAGCAGCCGTTGGGTTATTTTCTCATACCATAGCAAAACCAACATCAGCTTTCTTCAATGCAGGCCCATCATTTGTACCATCACCAGTGACGGCAACGACCTCCCGATTCTCAGTGACTTTACTCTCGATAATACCTTTCACCAGTGTGTACTTATCCGTCGGCGATGATCTGGCCAGCACACGTAACCTAGGCCAAACTTTATCAAGCAAATGCTGCTGCACTTCCTTGTTGCTGTCGCGAATCCGACGATTGAATTCCGTGCCCTCGAGGATGAGGAAGTCGTCGGTGGGCTTAATAATGCCGCACTTGGTGGCAATAGATCGCGCCGTGTTGATGTTGTCGCCCGTGACCATGCGCACCGTGATGCCCGCCTTCTGGCACTTGCGGATCGCCTCCGGCACCTCCGGCCGGACTGGATCTTCAATGCCCACCACGCACAGGCAGGTCAGATTGTTGACCATGTTCTCTTCGTCCTCCCAATTCGGGTCGTTCTCGATGTGGACCTGATTGATCTCAGCTTTGCCTGGCACGAAATCCCTGTACGCGATCGAAATGGTGCGCAGGCCGTCGCAAGCCATCGGCTCGATCACTTGACGCAGCAGCCGCTCCTGCATGTCTCTTGTGAACTTCTCCAAACGGCCATCATGACCATATATAAAGGCACACCTTGGCGAGGCAAAGCAAACATGTATAAGGTCAGTAAACAACGTAAGCAAGCATAGAGTAAGGGACTCACTTGTTTAATATAATTTCAGAAGCACCCTTTGTAAATAGTCGATATCCGCCGCCCTTACGAGGAATTACAGTACTCATAGATTTTCTTACGGAGTTAAAAGTATAAACACGAGTGAATGTCTCTTCTGGTTGATCGTCACGGACCGTTTGATAGTTCTTTTGTAAGCCCAATACGAAACCCAGCAGTGAGCATTCGGTTTTGTTGCCCACTTGCTTTGGCAACTCACCCGGATCATCCCCTGGCTATATTGACACAAACAATTTTTCATAAGAAACTCTCCAAACTCCCGGCGTCTTCACATAAATATAATATTAAAGACTTAACTAAGTAAACTGCAGACTATATGATTTTCTTTATGATTTACTTATTTTCAGTATGATTCCCGAAATAGTGAAAGTACCAATAAAAGTCTTTATGATTTTTTCAATGATTAGATCACAAATAAGAGTGTCTGAAGTCTACTTAAATTAGTACTTCTATTACTGACCATAATTCTCGAGGTGTAAGCAGAATTCACTGATATTCCTTGAACGATCAGGTTGCCAACAGTAGGAGGAATATCCGAGAACTTCGGCATCGTTTTGCACAATTGTTCGCAAATATACGACTGTACCACAGTCATACGATTGGTGGTAAGCGTACCCGTCTTGTCTGAACAGATTGCCGTTGCGTTACCCATTGTTTCGCACGCGTCTAAATGTCTTACTAAGTTGTTATCTTTCATCATTTTCTATAAAAACAAGAAATCGCATGGTTTTCATTGAATTAAAATTTTCTCTCGAAGATTGTTGATTGGTACCTTAACGCTATAAGCTAGTGACAGTGTAACGGCAAGAGGCAACCCCTCAGGTACGGCAACAACCAACACAGTGACACCAATAATCAAATGGCGCACCAGATTGTTAGCATACGAATTCCTCCATTCTTTTTGCTGGATAACAAACGTATGAACACAGAATTGAATAACCAATATTACAACAGTGAGTACGGCGATCGTGGAACCCGCATAACCAATCTGTATCGCCAGCTTGGTCAATTTCGCCTGCAGCACGGACTTTTCCTTCTTGTGGCTGCCGCCTTCGTTTCCACCGCTGGACGCCACGTGGTTGCCCTGGCCGTCTTCCGGCGCCGAGTTCTCAACCTTGTTGGCGACCGGCGCTGGCGAATTCATGTGACTGTTACCGGTGACAGCTGCCTCCTCATCAACTATACACAAAAAAACCCAAAACGTCAGCTCTTCAGCTCTAATCGCCGGAAGAATGATTGCATCACATCACAATGTTATACTCTTATTAAAAAATGCAAAAATTGAAACGCATGCCAACTAAGTGGTTTTTGGATAACAACATCAAGATGTGTGTAATTAATGTGAATTAATGCAATTTATTTATGGTTTTCTTGTATAATGACTTTTAGTTTCAGTTCAAGTCGAAAAACAACTCAATGCAAAAGCTATTCGTATGAAATCGTAAACGAAAAAATAAAACAAAAAATCATTCACCTGTTAGGCTTTTCTTCTTCCGCTGCTTTTTAGCCTCTGTACAAAAACACATGCAAAACGAGAACACATTAGCAATCTCAAAACCACTCCCAGTCCTGACATGACATTGGGTTAAATTATAATCGGCTTTAGGGCGAAACCAAAAAGTATCAATGCAAGGTAATGGCGAACGTGAACAGCGAATTTAAAAAAATGATAAATTATTGAAATATCAAAATATTTTGTTAGAACTGAAACTCAGCGTTTGCTTACTACGTTATCGAATTTTAGAATTTGAAAACTTTTAGTTAATTAGTTACATAGTTTGATTTATTCAATGCAATTCTATAGTTTGCTTTGTTTTGTTGACATTTACCTAAATTCTGCATTAAAATAAATACTACAAAAGAGCGTATATATTTGTATAAAATGTGAAATTTAAATATTACAAATTCGAAAACGTTCATTCTTTCATATTAAACGTAATTGTGTATTCTACTGCGTGGTGCACAATAATTGTTGTTGGCTATTACATACTATAAATAACAACAATAAATATAACTCAAAATTCAATGCACCATCACTTCAGTAAATGCCAAATGTTCCAAAGCTTTAAATCTGTTGCCATTATCCACGCTCATAAAAGTTCGCGCGTAATGTTCAAAAAAGGTGCGCGGAAAATATCTCCATTATTTTCGTATTATTTGAGTCTTTATTGCAATTGTTTTATTTTGTGACATGCTATCTACCCTATGAATGCCTTCAGGAAGAAATTATTTCAACTGTAAAGAGCATATCAATATCAATAGAAGTATGTATAGTGTGCAATCATCTAAATACGTATTCGAAAACGTAGTAAACATGCGCATATGCAATGAGCTATGTGGAATGGAATAGTTGAAAATTTGAAATTTCAAGAAGAAAACACGGCGAGGAAAATAGAAAAAC
>JARJDT010007104.1:0-20023 GCA_030264655.1 Leptusa sp. GC000079
AAAATTAATGACCGTAATGACATTAATTGCGCGCTTTGATTTGGCTATCATTAAATAGTTAATGGTCCATTAAACATCTTAACCGTGCGAATTCGTGAACGCCAGAAACGAATATTGCAAAAGATCCAACAGAAATAAATGAGCTCATTAGTAGCTCAGTAGCAGTACAATTGAAATACTTCCTTAATAAGTTTGGAGGAAGAATTACCAATCAACATGGTGAAAAACATCAATTTGCACTCGTAGCTTGCAATTTATCTCGGATATTGGATTTGGACTTAGTCTCGGTTAAATGATTAACAAGAGGTGCAACCGTGCAGCACAAAAGAATATTCATGAGATTGCTTCATTCCTTTATCCTGTTCCTCATTAGCATTAGCAAACATTCGTTTGCAGCATAACACGTTAATCATTCATAAATGAATAAAAATGAGATAAAAGGATAACAATGCAATTTGAATGTAGCATTTCACACCTACTTTTTCAATTGATTAGTAAATTTTTCTTGTATTAAATCACAAATGGTTATTTTTAGATACTTGGATTGGATGAATATTTTAAGTTATGACTATCACTCAGCGTTTGAACCATCAGTGAATCACCACGCTCCACTCTATCCGCTCGAAGAAGACAACGAATACAATTACGATACCGACTTGAATATTGTAAGTATATTTTGTCGACGAACGAAGATTTTTTTCGAGTTCATGGCCACCTACATGCACTGTTTATTTGCATTGGCAAAACTGGCAAAACATTTATAGCACTTGTGGCTTGTGACAATAATGTGGGTGTATTCCTTTTCTGAGTCTCAAGGAGCATTTATTCATTCTTTATAGTGGGTACTTGTATTGAAGTGTAGGTGTTTGTTTTTATAGGACCACACAATACAGCATTATTTGAAGGCAGGCGCCATAAGCGACAAGCTCGTTCTTGGTATTCCAACTTACGGACGCTCCTACACGCTATTTAATCCTGATGCCAATGACATCGGTGCTCCTGCTGATGGTCCTGGTGAGATGGGCGACGCTACGCGAGAAAATGGTTACTTAGCCTACTACGAAGTACGTACTTTCGCGTTTTTCAATTTTGCTCCAGTATCTCTTCAATATCTGTTTATCAACATTTGAAATTTTTAGATTTGCGAAGCTGTCAACAGTGGTGAATGGAATGTCGTTCAACCCAATGACGATGCAATGGGTCCGTATGCTTACAAAGAAAATCAGTGGGTCGGTTACGATGATGAGGCGATTGCTCGAAAGAAGTCGCAATATGTCGCTGACAAAGACTTAGGTGGTATCATGTTCTGGTCTATCGACAACGATGACTTCAGGGGGACTTGCCACAATAAGTCGTATCCTATCATCGAGGCGGCTAAAGAAGCCTTGGTTGAAGCTCTAGGTATTGGGGAAGAAAACGCTATACAGAAATCGTCGAAGAATACAAAGCCCCGAAATAGCCGGGTCAGAAACAAGCTTCTGAAGACCACCGACGAACCTTCCACAGAGAGAACTAGGAATAGTGGTGGGCGGCAAGGACAAGGTGATTCTTCTTCTGGTAACTCATCCAAGAGGCGACCGACAGTTGGTATCCAACAAGGAAGGACGAATACCAAAGAAAAAAGTAAGAGTAGTCGTAGGAGACGTCCGGAAAGCAGGAAGTCTTCAACTGAATCCTATGAACCGGAAAGATCTAGTGGAAGTAGTCTGGTGGTGACCACCCCAAGTTACATAACACCTGAACCTCCAACTACACCAGATCCAGGTGGTGGTAAGTTGCCCTTGTTTTTTTCTTGCTGGAAATGACTTAACTTTCTGTTTTGTGAAAAATTGCAGATTTTAAATGTGAAGATGAAGGTTTTTATCCGCACCCACGCGATTGTAAGAGATATTTTTGGTGTCTGAGTGGTCCATCCGAGTTGGGAATAATCGCCCATCAATTTACCTGTCCGGCTGGTTTGTACTTCAACAAAGCAGCTTCTTCATGCGACTACACTCAGAATGTCCTGTGCAAACAAAAAACAAAACCGGCCTCGACCACAGTCACAACAAGTAAACCATCCACTTCAAGTAAATCTGAGGCGGTTACAAAGAAACCGGAAAATGCGTTTGTTTTCACCACCCGTCGACCAGCTCCGAAGATCACCGCGGCAACAAGCAAGACGACATTTGTGTCTACTTCGACGACACCTGAATATGAGGAATACGAGGATGAAGATGAACCTGAAGATAGCAATGACCCCGAAACAGAGTCGGAAGATCCCCGAGTAATCAAAGAACTTCTAGAACTGATCAAGAAAGCTGGCGGGATTGAAGAGTTGGAAAAGCAACTCAACTTCAAAGGTGATCCCAGTCCTGAAAGTGGATCCACGACCACATCGTCGATAAATTCGAAACTTTACCAACGCGTTTTGGCCAAGACGAAATTGGTTAATCCCTCCGGGTCACCACAGAATTCTCTGTATACAACATTGAACAGAAACAGAAATAGTCGTGGACCTCAGAATGAAGGACTGTCACTGACTAGCACGAATGAAGAAAGTTCTTCGAAAAGTGCATTCAGGCCAAAATATTCGACAATTTCACGCTCGAGAACTTCCAAGGTTGAGGAACCTACCGATGAGGAAGAGGAAGAAGAAGAAGATAAAGAAGAACAACCAACATCTCAAGGGAAGCCTAAATATGTTAGTTTGAGACGTAACAGGGTGTCAACTACGGCAGGACCTGACTTGGAAGAAGACGAAGATGAAGAACCAGTTGTGAAGAAAAGTGATCCAACGACCACTTCCAAGAGTGCTTATGTGACTTTGAGGAGAACAAGGCCTACCACTGAAGCAATTGCTGATGAAGAAGACGAAGAAAAAGAGTCTCTTGACAGGTAAGTGTCTAGAATTTTTTTGGTGGCTTACGTTTTGTCTTCTGATCTTAAAATTACAGGAAGGTATTGGGTGAAGAAGACGTTCCAGAAACTTCTCCGAATTACATAACTTTGAATCGGAATCGAGGAACACCGACTGAAGCTACAACTTCAAGGTATGTTCTCATAAATGAGGCTCAAAACGAGATTATGTCTTGATTGATTTCGTAGGTATAAGGAGATCAGGCGAAGCACGACTGCGCCAGCGCCAGTCACAGAAGACGTCGATGAAGATAAGCAAAATGAATTCACCACTTATGTCTCACCAACAACAACAACAACAGCGACGACGACAACGCAAATAACTAATTCAAAAATTACTAATACGCTTTTAACACGCATTAACGATGAACCACTAAGTCACACATTAAGCTTTGAAACCACCACGCCGTCGCCATCATCGCAATCACCTAGTAATAGCAGTGAAGCGCCCAAAAGCGCAATAATCGAACCGCAACTCTTGGAACCGCGTCCGTTCTCAGTGAGCAATTATCTGCGATCAACAACGGTTAAAACAACGCCGACGACGACGATGACAACAACGACAGTTGAACCAACGGAAACCACCAAGGTGAGTTCTAAGTCACTAAGGACACGGCCACAATCCGTGGAAGTAAATAGCAATGTACAGACACAAAGTAGAGGTAGAATTAGGGGTACGTCACGGTTCACGCTTAAATCCGATTCGGATTCACTCAAACAAGAGCAGCTCAAACCACATAACGACGACACTGAAAGACACTACAGACCCGAAACGTCAGCATTCAGCGACCTATCGTCACTCACCGCCGCCGATTTCGCTTTTCATGTACATAATGCTAACAGTAACAATAAGGGCAGAGACAGAGAGAACACTGGCACCCGGCGTGTAGCCGCGCGCGCACGTTTTACTCCTACCAGCACTGTAACACCACCTCAATCACCCACTGTCACAAGCACCACGCCATCAACAAGTACAACCACCGACGAAACATTAAAGACAGGCTCACGTACCTTAACTCTAGCTAGAAAATATTTGGAACATTCACAGTTTGGTAGCAGTAGACGACGCCCAACTGCAACTACAGTAAGTGACGAGGTTAGAGTTAAAGTGACCACCGAGGAACCAAAAGTGACCAAGTTGCAACGGAAGATTGTTCGGCGCCTTAGACCCATTGCACTTTATACCACGGCTAAAATTGAAGATCCGAACACGTCGACGACGACGATTCGGGCGAGGAGCACACCTTTACCGTATCGCCGAAGGCAGAACGAGCTTGATGCTAGTAATACTTCCTATGACGAAGATGAGGAGAATATCAAATTATCTGAAAGTAACATTCTAGAAAACAATGACTTGAATCGGGTTAATACGAATAGTATTAAGGATGATACTAAGATTGGTAGGAAGGTTATTAAGAGGGTGAGGTTTACCACACCTTCCACTACAAGTGGCAGCACTACGGAAGTTTCCGAAGCGGAAGTCTCTGAAAGTGTCAGTAAAGTTACGGAAAGTTTGGCCCCGAAACTTAGTACCGAACCCAACATTATAATTAGAACGAGGAAGATTGTACGAAAACTGTCAACCACTCCATCGTCAATTCCCACTGAAGAAGATTCCATCCCCAGAAAAGATGAAGCTACTACGGAGGCTAATCGGAGATACAAGGTTATCAGAAGATTGAGACCAACAGCTTTACAACCAGATTTAGCTTCAACTACGAGTACAACAACTCATATTACTGAAGAACCCGTGACTGCAGTCAGAACCCGTCTTAGACCTGTTGCTAGCAACAAATACAATCCTAACTTAACACCTATTCCCGCAAGTCCTGAAACCACAACACCTACTCCAACTTCAAGTGACCCAACAATTGATGTGACTGAAGTGAACTCGACATCTTCGACAACACTTCTTGATACAGATGAAGAAATCGAAGAAGAAACTACTACTGACCCTACCACTGAAGAAGGTGTTACTGAGGAGATAATAACTTCTAGTACTGTGGCAACTTCTCCTTACACTAATAAAATTTACAAGTCCGTTGAAGATCGCCCGAAACTTGACCTAAGATCTCGCTTCTTGGCTACTCCTTCTTTCGAATCCTCCACTAAGTCATCTGTTCGTTTCGAAGCCCGGTCAAAGAGACCTCTTAGACTGCGTCCCATTTCAGAAGCACCGACCAGACAAGAAGAAGTAGACGATGTTGGACACGGAACGGTAAAACCTTTCCGAAAAGCGTACAAGGAGTCTACCAGACTTGGATCCAGATTTGACAGTTTGAGAGACCACGCTGATGAAGCCACTCCACGCAGTTTCAGTCGGACCCCTTACAGATTTACCAAAGGAACAACTGAAGCCACCATTATAGATGATGATGACGAGGAAAGTGCTGAAATTGAAGATGATATTGACGAAGATGAGTCTGATGAAGATCTTGAGGATGAGGGAGAAAGACCTGATGTTGGTCCAAGACCCCTGGAACCTTACAGACGACCAAGTCTGTCAACATATTCCAGGCCAGATAGTTCGACCCGTGGGGCTAACACGCCCTATAATCCGAACGGTACCGGTAAGACTACCAAACGGGTTAAAGCAACCACGCGTAATGGTAGCTACAAACGGTTTACTAGCACGACTCCCCTGAGTACAACAGCTGATTTGACAGATATTAATGTGGAAGCTCTGAATCAACGTAACAAGCAATTGTTTACCAAGAGAAAGATGAATACCCCGTTCCTTGGGTCAAGTCTTAGTCCTAGTAGTCCTGTAGAAGGCGATGATGTGGTCACCACAGATGAAATAGTTACTGGTACAGAACAGATGACAGAAAATGATATCACTATCACTACGGATGCTGACAAAATTGAGGCGACTACCTTTAGTAATGAGATTGGTAACACTGAAAGGCTGACCACTAGTACTAGTGTACCACCACTTCTTCACACCCAGGCGAGAACTGAGACCGCCAAAACCACCACTGATAAGCCCACAACTTTCTATCATATCTTCGCCGAGACTGAACCTTCGGTAAGCGACTCGGAAAACCAGGATCAAAACACTGTTGATGGCAAAGTGCGCAAAAACTTTGAGAAGTTGATTGAGGTGAATCGCATTGTTGAGATCAACAACGGTAACAATACCAATAACGGAACCTTGGTTGATCACCTCGGGGTAATCAACCGGGTCACCAACATTGAAATTGTAAACGGTGATGACGACAAAGACCAAACTCAGAAAAAACTGCAGATCAACATCAACGGTGCTTCAATTGAGACCGAATTTTTCAATCCGTTTCAACAGGACAACCCCAGACTCAGGGAAGAACGAAAATACGAAATCTACGGGGATAGCAAAGTCTTCAACTACACGCATCAAAACCCAATTGTGGTAAATGCCAAGGCAGTCGAGATTATCCCCAACCAAATCCTCATTGAGAGCAAATCGAATGTGCGCACGATAACACCGAGGCCGTTGTTTACCAACGAAGCCTCGACGATTGCTCTGGAAGGTCTGTTCCGGACCGAAGCCCCCAGCACTTTCATTGATGCCGATGTTGACGGTCGCAACAAGAGCAGAGACGCAGATGGGGATGCTGACGAATTGCTCGAAACGGAACACACGAAATATGTGAATATAAAAATTTTGGGCCAGGATCGCATACGGGGCGAGAAGGCGATTATTGATCCAAAAGCCAAATTTGTGCCTGTGAAGCTTCTGAATGAAGAATTAACTGATGTTAAGGCTCAAGTCGTAGAAGTTGCTAGAGATGATAAGGAAGTGATTAAAATTGCTCCCATTGCTGTGGCTGTACATAAACGAGAAAACAATGTAAAATAGGTTAAGCGGATGAGGGATATGGGATGAATTATGACATATGAAGAAGATGGTGCTAGTCATACCTAAGAGATATATTCTTATTAAGAAGTAATTTCATATCTTTACTCTTTACTCTTTAAGCCCGTGTATCATAATCACCGAACGGGAAATATTAGGAGTTTTTTGATGGATTTACCTCCATTTTATCTACATATAAAAAAAAGTACAAAAAATTGTGAAAATATATACTGTCCAATTGTTTTAATTGTTTTAAATACAATCAATTATCTTACAACAGGCTTCTAAGTGATTTGTAGTCTTAAAATAACTGAACTAAAATTGAAATAGAAACTTGTTTACGGTTCAATAACAAATCAGTCAAATCAGAATCAGAAAATGTTGGACTGTCGCAAGTTTCGACCTAAAAATAAGAATTAACAGTATAACAGTAGGCAATAGCCGCTTACAGGCATCGTTTGAAATAATTTCCATATCGAAAGCGGTTTCGCCAGGCGACAACAACAACAAGTCACAGAAACCAAAATTGAATAAATAATAATCAAACACAGTCAGACAGAGTGAAAATCAAAATTCCCGTTCAGATGTTTTGCATTTTAAGCAATTATCTACTGCTTTCTAATCACTTGCTTGCTGGTGATTCTTGTGAAATTCACCATTAGACCATTAGACCATTAGACCATTACCAATAGGTTGGCGTGTGCTAACGTGTTTATTTCTGTAATTTACCATGTACATACTATAGTTGTAAAAGTTGTTGAATATCCATCATTTCGCGCATTTCAATTACTTGCCGTCATTTCGCTTTATTAATTCACCAATTAATGCTAATATGCACCTTACATAATAACGCACGAATTATACAGAGTAGCTGTGCCATTTTCGTCTTATCAAACTATTTTTCAGCCTCGGAACCATTTGATGTCACTTGCATTCAAACTAACCAAGTATTTCTTAGCGTAGTGTGTCTAACAAGCATCCAAAAATACGTCGAAAAAAATCTAATCTGTGCGTGTACGTTATTAGAAACTTATTGAAAATACGTTGTATTTCTTTTAATATCTTTTATACATGTTAGTTTGTAGTGTTTTACATTCTTATTTTACACTTGAACTTTTGTAACTCTAACATTACTAGTATAATAGCTCTTACTGTTTTGTTGTGTTGTTTGTGTTTGCAGATATTAGATTAGTGATTAATGTAAAAAAATATTGTTAGGCCAGTGTATATTTGATTATTTATAAGAACTTAATATTAACGAATACGAAGAAATGTGAAATATATGCATTTTATGTTTACATAGTCTTTTAGTTATTTTTCTCTAATTCACGTTCTGTCTTGTCAATTTTTCTATTTATTGTGGTTGATGCTGCAAACTTTCTCTTTCCATCACGTATCACGATGATAATACAAAACTTCGACTGTACTTTAAGAATTTCTTCAAATTTCCATATAAAGGTGTCGTTTACGATTGGCATGATGCTATCTTCTTAATGGAATATTATATTCTTAAGAATGCTCAAATTTCTTTAATAAATGCTTCTGAACGCACGAGTTGATTAATGATATTTTTGACTTAACTTTAAGTGAATTAAATTCCAATTTAAATGTCACGAGAATTTCATATTTCAAATTCCAAAGATTAACATTAACAAAAGTCGTGTCTTATGATTACGAAAATGGCTTATTAAAAAATACTTAAGACTCATAAGGAAACTTACAGTCCTTGAAATAGTTTAAATTGTTTCGAATGTAAATGCCAAACACGTATACTTACCTTCAAATTTATTTGTACAAATTTTTAATCTTTATTAACATTTCTTTAAAATTAACAAAAAGTTTAATACATTTCAAAATTATTTACTTATAAAAACTATTTGTTTGTTAAACTAAAATATTTCAAATTCTTAACGATAATAATTCACTTTCTAACTATGTATCTTTACGCTTATGCGACTTAACTTAAGTTACTTTTAATAATACTTAATATTCTTAATACTAAATTTGTAGAGAATAAGAAGACCAGGCTCACGTTACCGTCCTGAAAATCGTCGCACAGGCAGCACATACACCACGCATCCGACGCGTTCGGTGTACAGGACAAGGCCGACCAGAAGACCCACACTCTCGAGGACCACAACAGCGGCGTATTCTTCGGGCACTTCGGGCAACACGTCGTCGACGACTGAAAGTCGCGGTGAGTGTACTCTGCTTGCATTGCTTTGTGCTATGAATATTACCAATTCCAATCTGATCAAACCGCAAGTGCCGCAACTTGTCCCCACTTCTTATAATGTTTCGTTACTCATTCGAATTTGTTCTTGCTTGCTGTGTGTCTAATTGGGGAAATGTATGTGATAATAGCCACAATTAAAACGATACAAAACCGAGACAGCAAACGATGCGTAAATGATTTCATTCGTTGTTGCTCATCCGTGCATGAAACGAAAATTTGCACTAATAAAAAATTAGATAAAACAATACAAACCGGAAGCAAATGCTATATGAAAAAGTTGAAAAGGATATTAACGAAACATTTATATAACAATTAATAGCCATTAAGTTGAAGCCTGAAGTGGAAAACGAAAACTTTCGTCTTTTGTTTCCAGTGAGTGGAACGCGAGCTCCTTTACGTGTGGCCGTCAACCGTTTTCGGACAGGAACACGAAGACATTTTTTGTCGTCAACCACAACGACAACAACAACTGAGTTGCCGGCATTACCAAGTTTGGAGAAATCAAGGAATTTAGAAAACGATCAAAGTATTGAATCATCGAATCAAGACTCCAAGGAACAACAACACAAAACACCTTCTGACACTAATACAGAATTTGCGGATTTAGCGTTAGCCTTGCACAACATTCAGAATGCACCCTTGCCTTTACCCTCAACACCCAAAACTGAGTCCGGTCGGGAAGTGCGCAAATTCCGGGTGCAAACAGCGAATTCGATTCTGGAAGACTCCAAGCCGAAACTGGCGGAAGTCGAGCAACAGATTGACAAAGTGCAAATATCAACCCCTCGTCCTTTCCACCCTGTGCCTGTCATCACCACCCTTAGACCAGTACGTCCTGCAACAACGACAATTCGTCCGCAACTGACTAAACAGACAACGCCCAAACGACAGCCGCAAATCTACGATAAAATCCAACCGGGTGTTCAAGCTTACACGTACAAACCGATAACGGACTACGATTACTACGACGATGGACACGCGCGCATTTCGATCCCCGAACACAGCAAGGTGTTGATTCACAGTTCGGGCGTGATTCAGTGCTTGGATCAGGGCAATTTTCCGCATCCGGTCAGCTGCAAAAAGTTTATCTCTTGTGCCAAAATGGAGACTGGGGAAGTTTTGGGGTGGGAGTACACGTGTCCAAAGAATTTGAGCTTTGATCCTATTGGCGGTATATGCAATTGGTCAGCTGGATTAGGTTGTCATGACTAATATAGCATAATAGGAGTTTAGGTGACACCTAAAAGTTTAATAAATAAATGATAGAGCCATATGTGACAAATGGTATTTTTCATGCCATACAAGAAACAGTTTTAAGATACAATTTAAGTTGGCTACTCCAAATATTTTACATAAACAATATTAATGGTAAGGAATTTATTATGTATGCATTGAGTGTGTTCGTATTTTTGGCGTTTTCGGTCAAAGCGGAAACAGTTTTAATTTGTTTACAAATTTTATAGCAAATTTAAAAACGGCTTTGAAAATGCTTTCCAGTGATACCCTACTTGACACATTTTAAGGAAATTGTCGTTTCCGGTATTCCGGTTTTCCGGTATAAACCGGAAAACACCGAATTTTATCGAATGCTTTAGGGCACACACCCAGTATAATGAACATGACGCGGGCGATAGTAACTTAATTTGTTTTATTTTATTTATTCGTTAACGGTCAGTTTTTTAGCGTGCAGATTAACGTAATTATAGAACTGTAATTACATATAATTTATGTACAATTATTAACACTCAGTATATTAAAACATTAATAAATACAATAATTAAAATACCTAACATATTTTTTCTACATTAATCCTTCCTGAAATAGTCATCGATTTCCTTTAAAGTTTTATTCTTTGTTTCTGGCATGGAAAACGCAATATACAATATTAATGGATTTTAGACTGAATATTGAGTAGATTTGCTCTTTTTTGCGTATTTAATTGAATATTTGAAAAGAGCTTTGAAACTGCTTTCCAGTGATACCCTACTTGACATATTTTAAGGAAATTGTCGTTTCCGGTATTCCGGTTTTCCGGCTTAAACCGGAAAACACCAAATTTTAACTAATGCTTTAGAGCGAACACCCAGAGTAATGAATATGACGCGGGCGATATTAACTTAATTTGCTTTATTTTAAAACTTTAATAAATACAATAATTAAAAAACCTAACATACTCTTTTTACGTTAATCCTTCCTGAAATAGTCTTCGATCTTCTTTAAAGTTTTATTCTTAGTTTCTGGCATGGAAATCGCAATTTATTAATGGATTTTAGACTGAATATTGAGTAGACTTGCTCTGTTTTTGCGTATTTAATTGAATATTTGAAAAGAGCTTGGAAAATGCTTTCCAGTGATACCCTACTTGACACATTTCAAAGAAATTGTCGTTTCCGGTATTTCGGTTTTCCGGCATAAACCGGAAAACACCAAATTTTAACGAATGCTTTAGAGCAAACACCCAGTATAATGAACACGACGCGGGCGATATTAACTTAATTTGCTCTATTTTAAAACATTAATAAATACAATAATTAAAAAACCTAACATACTCTTTTTACGTTAATCCTTCCTGAAATAGTCTTCGATCTCCTTTAAAGTTTTATTTTTAGTTTCTGGCATGGTAAAATACAAAATAACCATGCCAGCAGTCGTGCAACAGCCAAAGAACAGAAACTCGCCGGCGAGACCAAAAGCGACTTCCAACATTGGCATGCATTTAATCACCACAAAGAAAACCACATAGTAGGCGAACAAGCTGGCTCCGCAGCCGATGCCTTTGACTGCCAACGGAAACAATTCCCCGCAAACCACCCACGGCAACGAGGCGAGCCCAATCGTAGAAAACGCAATATACATTATTAATGCAATTAGACTCAGTATTGAGTAGACTTGCTCTTGCTCAGTGGCTTTGTACTTGAATATGGCGAAGAGAAAATGTGCGAAAGCGCTGCCGAAACCACTTATTAAGAGCACACGTCTTATGGGGAGTTTTTTAATTAAGTAGCTCCCGATGACGGTCATAACAAGCCGGATCACATCGACGATTATCGTCGCCGCGTACTTATTCAATGAGGGAATCACCGATTTCATTATGCTAATCGAGTAAAAGACGATCGCTTTATATCCAGATAAATGCATGGTGACCATCAATGTTGTCGTGATAAAGAGCGGCATTAACAGTTGTCTACTGCAGCAAAGTCGCGCAATGTCTGCAAACGTTTGCTTGCTCGCGTAGTCATGTTCGCCGTGCTTTGCTATCGTTCTGGCAATTTCCAATTTGGCTTCGTCGCCGTGACCCCGATACCAGTGGAACGCCGCCTTTGCCTGCACGACTTCGTTACGTTTCAAGTGCCACACGTAGCTTTCCTTCAAATAGCATGATAACGCGAAGAATAACAACAGAAACGATATGCTAATGAAAATGCATGTTGTCCACTTGAATATTGCGCCCATTATGTGAATGATGAGTATGCCGAGTGATAAGCCGAGGAAGACGCTGGAGATGAAGAAACCGCGCACTTTCGGGTGGGTCACTTCGCCGAGAAACGATGGGATTATTGGCGAGCCCATCGCGCTTGAGATGCCGATTACTAAGCGACCCACTAGGATGCCGGTGACTGATTTCGTGGCGAAGACGTAGATTGTCAGCCAGCCGACCAGCTCCAAAAGTGTTATCACCATCAGGAGATAACGTTTTGGTACTTTTAATATTAAAAGACCTGTTATGATGGACGCTGGTGCCATTGGTAACACATAAATTGAAGCTAAAATATTTATTTTATTTTATTTTATATGTTAATACTGTTAAATGTTAATATTTGTGTGAATTTAGGGTTTCACGAGACACGAATTCTTGTCTTGAATTGGACTTCTTGTCCTGTCTCAAAATGTCAAGACAAGAAATTTAGGTTTCTTGTCTTACGTTTTTTTTTATTTTCTTTAAATTTCTGGAAATTTCTCGATATTTCTTGATATTTCTTGTTTAATTTCTGGAATAACTTAATCTCGCCTTGTCTTGATTTTTCCATACCGAGTTTTGTCTTGATCTTGTCTCGAATTTTGTCGAAATCAAGACAAGAATTCTTGTCTAGAATTGGACTTCTTGTCCTGTCTCGAAATGTCAAGACAAGAAATATGGGTTTCTTGTCTATCGTTTTTTATTTATTTTCTTTAAATTTCTTGAAATTTCTCCATATTTCTTGTCAAATTTCTTGAATAACTTAATCTTGTCTTGTCTTGATTTTTCCGTACCGAGTTTTGTCTTGGTCTTATCTCGAATTTTGTCGAAATCAAGACAAGAGTTCTTGTCTTGAATTGGACTTCGTGTCTGGTCCCGAAATGTCAAGACAAGAAATTTGGGTTTCTTGTCTTTCATTTTTTTATTTATTTTCTTTAAATTTCTTGAAATTTCTCGATATTTCTTGTCAAATTTCTTGAATAACTTAATCTCGCCTGGTGTGGATTTTACCATACCGACTTATGTCTTGATCTTATCTCGAATTTTCTCGAAATCAAGACAAGAATTCTTTAAAATCAAGACTCTCGTGAAACCCTATGTGTGATATTTTCGAGACTTTACCAATCCATGAAGCTTGTTCAGGGCTGATTTCAATCTCAGAATCTTTGTCTTCTTCCAACTGCGTTATTAAAATTGACGAAAATGCAGTCAGAATGCCACAAGAAAGATAGTGCATTAATGCCAACATAGCACACATATACTGAAATTACGTTTGTTTTTGAACTTTTCTTATTTTTTTGTGCAAAATTAAATTTTACCTGTCTATAATTGCTAACTTCAATATCACTCTGATTATTTTTGAAATGATACGTTTCTTCATGTTGTTCTGATTTCGTCTTCAATAAACTCATACTTGACACTGTAAGCACTTGTCTTCACTGTTTTATCGAGTTTTGCAAGTTACTCACAAAGTGAAATTGGTTTTAAATGTGCATTTATGACTTTAGTTGGACAATGGGCAACACAAATGTATTATAGATGTATAGTGTATAAGTATGAACAAATGAGTATGCAAAGAATTTAATGAAATATTTTATTGCAACATAATATCAGCACTTGCTATTACTTTGTAACATAAAATTCGAGATAAAATACGTTGGTTATAGTCGTTTATCTATGTGTTTCATAATAAAAAAAATGTTTGGAATTTGAAAATTGTGCAAACGAATACATTTTCATGCACTTTTCAGGTAACAACAATTTTGTAATATTTGCAATAAACTTCCGTGCATAATTCTCAGAAATAATCAATTAAATTAATCAATTATTTATAATCTAGAGTTATCTTGATAACATAATTCTTTTAAAAGTATATGTTTATCGGTTAAGATTCCTCTTTACACTTTCATTCCTCTCTTGACTGGCAACCCAATATACTCTCAAGGCATAATATTGAGCAAACGAGCGAAGCGAGCCAAGTCCCCTTGTGGTCAGGTTCACTGATATATTTTATTAACTGCATAAATTGAAAACTACTAAACAGATTTACATAGAATTTGTTTAAAAAAAATAGTATTGGTCTGAAGATGGTTCGTGGATAATGAAATCAAAAATTATTTATGTCCTGAAATAATAATTAACGAAAAATTACACCTTCTTTTAGGTTACTCATATTTTACCCGCAAATTATACAAAAAAGAATGCAAAAATATATCAGGTATAAAACAAAATTCTTAAGAAAAATGCTCGAAATCGTACATGGAATTTACCGCACAATGTACAAACTGACAAAATTATGTTATGAGTTGGCAAATTTTTATTTAATATATCTTAATTATTCAACATCAATTTTTCATAGCCAAATATTTTCATCAAATTAGTATGCAGAAAATTTGAAATGTGTGCATCAGGACGGGTTTTCCCAGTAAGTTGTTTACAATTGCATAGAAATTTGACAGTAATATATCATTTCTTGCATAAAACGGTGTGATTTACAGGGTAAACCCTTTAAATGTGCAATATTGATTGAAATTAAAAACCAAAAAACAAAATTACTCAAATTTTCTGATAAAAGTATGACCATCCCAGCATGCTTACAAATAAGTATAAATACTAATTCGATCTTCATTTGTTTTATACCTACTTGTTGTTTGCCAAAGTTACTTAAAACTTAAACCGTAATACAAATAAACAATGAAGTCGTCAACCGCAATTTTCCTAATTGCATTTGCCTGTTTCCTGGTAAAAACTTACAATAATTATAATTATTTGATTAATACTTATATAATTATTTTGATTTCTTAGTCGAATAATTTAGCCCGTGCTGAAGATGCCATAATTGATGCTGAAGAGGAAGATGTCCAAGCACGTATAAGTGTAAGTTGTATCAAGGATACAATCGGCAAAGTTGGAGCCACTCTGAAAGATTCCGCTCAAAGATTGAAAGACTGCACTGCTGATGCAACAGCAGCGGGCCAAGAAATTTACCAGGAAGTGACCAACATCGAAACCAAAGTGGACGAATTCAACAAATTGCGCGAGGATTGGGATAAATGCAGTGGATTCAAGTGTACGCCAGTTGTTTTCAACATGATCTCAGTTGCTGGTGATATTGCCGCCAGTCTTGGCAAAATCATCGAGAAGACTGACTTAATCGCGGGTGAACTGGATCCGAAAATTGTGACATGTATTCGAGAAAATTCTGATATCATGGGTAATGCTATCAGAGAGTTCCAAAAATGTGTCTAATTGGATTTTATTAACAACATTTACATTACATTCTATCAGAGCTTGTCAAAATGGTAAAAAAAAGTATTTTAAAATAAAATAGAAAATACCTACCATTTTAAAAACTATTTTAAATAGAAATTAAAATAGTCTATTTTCTGTACTATAAAATCTATTTAAATATAAAATAGGAAATAGTTTTTATCTCGAATCGGCCGAGTAGGCACTTTTATACGGCAATGACTGCAACTGAAGTTGCATTTCAATGCGAAGTACTTTTATGACTACGCCAAAGTACTTTTACTTTTATGACTAAGCAAACATTCCACAACAATCCTCGTTTATACTGCAAGCAGCTCGGGTTTCTATTATAAACTAACTTTACGTGGGTCAATTTTTTATAAAGTCGTCGCTGCTGCCAGGATTCGAACGCCGGCCACTTGGGTGACAACCGGTTGCCGCTAGCACTACGCTACGCAGGTCTTCACAGAAAACGTCCTAACTGATGATTTTAATTGTTTTCTCAATTAGATTGAAGATAAAATAGTATTTAATGCTCGGCAAAGACTTTAATTTCAATGCAACGCCCGCTCGTCCACAACAATGCTCTGCAACAATCTAAGGGCGGCATTGAAATGAAACTTTTATGCCTCGCATAACAATGTACGATTTTTAAATGTATTTAAAATAGAAGTTAAATACAAGTATTTATAAAAGTTAATATTAGTGTTTTCTGCAAATTTAAAAATAAATTAATAGAAACAAAAACAAAGATAACATTTTTATTTTCATGATTTTATGTCAAAAGGTTTTGGCAATTTTATTTTAAGAATTTAAATTAAACTATTTTAAAATACAAATAGTTTTATACAGAAAAAAAATTGTAAAAATAAAAATAGAAAATAGATTTTCTTGAAACTATTTTAAATAGAAATACAAAATAGAAAAAGTATTTCAAATAGTCTATTTAAATATTTCTATTTCTATTTTGGCAAGCTCTACATTCTATAGTGTACTACAGTTAATAAAAGCTATGACAGCTTTACGTGTTTTGCGTTCACGCCTGTGGCGAACACAGCTCCTACTCGAAGGATCCAGTTTTCCTAAAACTTCATGCATTGTGTCGTTAATTTCCCTATTATCCTTAAACATTTGATCGGCAATTGTCGGACATTGATTCCATTGCGGAGCACAATGCTGCCAGTCTTCAGCAAGTTGGTCCAGGGCCTTAATTTTTCTTACAAAAAAGGAGTATTTTTTGTCCGTACAAATTTTTACTCTGTCTGAAATGTCTTCTAGAGTTTCAAGCATTTCGTAAACCAGACGATTGATGCATTCAGCAACGGGCTGTCTAACGTGTGTTTCCTGTGAGCAATCGACTGAAATATTCGTCTAAAAAATATAAAATATGATTGTCAAAGACAAGAGAAAAGTTGGTAAAACAAAAATTATTCACATTATCTTACCGTGCTTATAAATATCGTCAAAAGGACAACACAAGCGCTATAATACATCATTTTCATTTTAGATTTACAAACTGTTTATTCTTTTGAAAGCATTGATTATGCGTATTTATACTCCAATCCTATTACTTATTGAAAGATAATTCCTAGAAATTTCTCTGAATTTCTCAGTAAGATAATTTTTTGTTATTAACGTATATTTTCTCAACAAAATACAACATTATCAATAATAAATTGAGTTAAAAAGATAAGAGCAATATCGGGTTTACAATTGTATGAAAAATGATAAGACGATTTCGATTTGGCTTTGGTTATACAGTTAATGGCAAATCATTTGTCAAATTTAATAATAAATTGTAATATAAATAAATTTTATCATCACATTTTTTTAAAATAAATATTAAAATTTTTCAATATTTGTTCAAATCATTTTGTACGATTATTTTAATCACCAATTACTGAGTCGGTTATTAACTACTTTAAAATTTTAATTTTCGCGGGCAATTTACAGTACTGCCAATCTGACACATTCTTCGATCGTGTAAACTTGCCCGAATCTACATAGTAGCTTTCTTTAGTTTTTAAACGATTTTTTTTTCTGTAAAATCACTCAAAAACTGACTAAATCAAATTGAAATAAATTCAATAAATTTATTTGAATTTACAAAAGTTAGTTTTATTTTAAAAGTTAAGATTTGAATTTGAGCCATTTATAACAATTATCAATAATCAACATTAAATATCAAAACAAAAGAGATTAGTTTAGACTCCTTAGGGTAACAATGAGTCTGTTTCCTGGAAACAGACTTCCGCATATTAGTCGCAAACTTGGAACTTGACTCTCTCGGAAACAAATAACAATTTTAGAAATTTTTGTTTTTTGAATCAATTTAGAATTCAATTTTAAGCATGGAGCTAGTAGGCCATGAAACTGGTGTTTCACTAAGGAGCGAACATACATGTGACTTGGGGTACTAGTTGGTACGCGAACCTGAAGATGGCGCTAGAAATTGCATTAACCTGTAATTAATTTTATTTATCTATTATGTATGTTTACGTATTTTTATGTTTACTGAATGGCAACGTTGTTTTCTAACATGTGGATTGTTTACGGTTATAAAAAAATAAATAAAACTTGAATAATACATGAATAATTATAATGAAATTACAGTTTCCTGCAATTTCCAGCGCCATCTTAACGTTCGCGTACCAACTAGTACCCCAAGTCACATGTATGCTCGATCCTATAGTGAAACGCCAGTTTCATAGCCTACTAGCTCCATGATTTTAAGTATGGCATTTCATTAATGTCCAATTAGTTTGAATTCCTTTCATTGATTTATTAATTAATGACTAAGTATCAAACAGTTTCAAATTTTTTTTTTTCTTCTCTCATCTTGGAAACAACATGTTGTAACATAGCAAATAATGCTCCTAAAGAGGGTTTTAGAGACACTGTCGTGCATTGAAATCCAATCTGTTTGATTGTTTGAATTTCAATAAATAAATGTAAGTTAATCAATTAATTTATGTTTTATTAGTTGATTGGTTTATTAAGTTATTCTACTATCTTGTTGTCACATTTTATTACAAAATTAAAATTCATACAAGACAAGACGAAACGTTCTATAGTCTAAAACAGTCAAGAAAAGCATTGACAGCAAAATGTGTTTTGTGAACGCGCCTGTGACGAACACAGCTTTTACTGGACGCATCCAGTTTTCCCAAGAATACATCCATTGTGGAACTAATTTCCGTACTTTCCTTAAACATTTGATCGGCAATTGTCTGACAGTGATTCTTTTTCAGAGTACAATACCGCCAGTCTTCCGCAAGTTGGTCCAAGCTCGTAACTTTTCTTTCAAATAAGGAAATTTTGTTATTCGTACAAAATGCCGTTCTGTCTGAAATGTCTTCTAGGGCTTCAAGCATTCCGTAAACCTGACCCCAGATGCATTCTGCAACAGACAGTCTACGGACATTATTTCCCGGGTTGTATTGAGCTGAAATATTTGTCTAAAAACAGACAAAAAATAGTAAGAGAAAAAATATTAAAATTATCTTACCATGCTTATGAATAGAGTCACAAGAATAATACAAGCAGCGTGATGCATTTTGATTTTGGATTTACGAATTGTTTGTGCTCTTGAAAACATCATTGCATATTTATACTCAGACTATTGAAAGATAATTCCTTGAAATTTCTGTGTAATTCTAAGTAAGTATATTTTTAGGTATTTAACGAATATTCTCTCAACAAAATAATTAGCAATAATAAGTTGTTAAAAAGATAAGAGCAATATCGGGTTTACTTACGTCAAATTGGCCATGGATTTTGGATTCGAATTATTCAAAATCAATCGTTTAATTTAAACGAGAACAATTAAATGGTATTACAGTTTATTGACGTTTCTAATGCTTATTCTGTGGTTCTTAAGCCTAGTCATAAAAGTACTTCAAAGCATGCGCATTGAAATGCCACTTTTGTTGCTGGGATAGCCGCAGAGAACTTCTCGGTAGATTGAAGATAAAAAATAATATCTGTTTCTCTGTAAGCAAAACCCATTTGCCAAGAAAATGAAGAATACTCAGACCGTATTAAACAAATTAGTCTCAAACTTGAAGTTGAATATTTCGGAAACGAAGGAGAATTTTGGACCTTTTTGTTCTTTGATATCTGTTTATAATTAAATTGTAAGTATGGCATTTCATTATTTGCCTCTAAGACTGAAATACCCTGTACTTAGCTTAATTGTTGTATTGGTAAAATTTATTCGATACTTTATTCGCGTTAACTTGATTAAATCATCAATTATGTTTGATTCCATTAACCCAAAATAAGCCTGTTTGTATGAACATATGATTGAGATTCAAATCCGGTTTCAGAGTTCGACTTCGGAGTTTGA